>KV417915.1:2072-31768 GCA_001630335.1 Athelia psychrophila
CTTGGTTGCTTGTATCTTGGCGTCGAGAGTGTTTCTCATATAAGGTTGGATCCATTCTCCCGCCTTGCCTTCGCACAACCCATAGACGAGGGATAAAACCTTATCGTCGGTGTCATAGACCATGGCGTTGGCCTCGAAGTACCATTCCAGTCCGGTGAGGAAACGTTCGGCATCGCTTCGTTCGCCTTTGAATCTGGCGGGGACCGTACCAATCTTTTCATGGCGATCGGGTTTTGTTTCTCGATTGGCGTCAGCTTCGACTTTGGCTTGGACCGTTGCGTTGGCCTGTTTGCCATTTTCCGAGAGTTGTAGTAGTATATTGATGAGACTTTGTTGGTCGGCTGGGGCTTGACCCTGGGCCTGGGCTGGTATGTTTGCACTTGCTGCGGCGATAGCATCTCTGACGCGCTGTGCGACATAGTCTGTGAGCGCCTGTTGATCGATCTGGGCGATTAACGCCTCAGTAGGGTCGACCGGCATTCTTGTATCCGCTCCCTCAGATCCCATGTTCGAGGATAAAGAGCTTGGGGTGTTGGTCCTTCGAGTGTCTGACTCCTCTCCCTCGTGGTTTGAGAGTGCGTCGAAGTAACTTCCTGTTTGATGTGACGTCTCGAGGTGGTCTTTCAACGGTGTGTATCGTGGTAAAGGACGCGGTTTTGGGGTCGAAGGTTATAGCGGCTAGGAGGAGGTGCGGTGACGACGGGCTTCTTTACTGTGTATCGGACACGGAAGTGGATGTGGCGTTTCTTGCCGATGTACCAAATGGGTCGGAGGATTTTTGCTTTGTGGTCTAGTGGACCGGGGTTGGAGTCGTTTGGATCGACGGAGGACGATCGGGAAGACACGATGGTAAACTTCCTAGGAGTCTGGATAAGGTAGTGCTTCGAAGCGGGGGCTCAGTGGAGGTGGAAGGCCTCGAGGTGGGGTAAAGTATGATCGTTGGCGACGGATGGGTCGGTGATCGGGGTTTCTAGTTCTTGGCAATATTTCACGTACGGGCTCAGCTGGCCTGGTAGCGATGAAGGTGGTGATCAGAAGTGCGAGACTAGCCAAGATGTAGGCGAGATCGGACGTCGTTGTGGGGATACTTGCACCGCGGCTTGCTGCTCAAGAGTCCGAATGTCTCTAGACGGATGTTCGAGGCTAACGCTTCCGGATAGAGGGTGACTGATAGTAATGGTAAGCGAGGAACTCGAAGTTCACTCAAGAGTACCGATGAATAGGCTGATCTGGTTATGGTAGCTTATCCTAATGTTACGACGTGTATTCGTAGTCGTTCCCAGATGGGCCTTATAGTGGGGTTGCTAGAATAGTGGTGTAGTGAGGTATCAACCCTTGTGGTTGAGAGCGAATACAAGTCACTTGAGACAAAGGTTAGATGATATTTGAAGGTATTGTAAGTGAGACTGTACCTTGAGACAAAGAGGATAAGCTAAGGTCTCAAGGTCTAAGTCGCTGTCTACTTGTACTAACTGTAATCTAATCATGTACTGATGATTCGGGGCCCTAAGGGTACGCATATATGACAGTGAGGGGCCCGGGGAGTCATAGATGTGTATGTAAAGATCCGTTGATAGTGGACGACGCGTGGATAGATATGCGACGCGTGAAGGTTGTGCTGATGAATGCGGAGTAACGTCGGCACATGTTGTGGGTGAAGTAAGTTCGTGATAGAATAGAATGCGATGGAATGATGTGGAAGGATGTGGAAGGATGTGGAATCGGATGGAACGTGTTGGCCATATGACAGGTAGATAGGGGCAACTCGTGACATGGGAAATCCTCAGGTTTGCTTCGGCTAGGTTGTTGTGAAGTTCTTGGACGACAGGGTGCATGATGAGAAGTTGTCCAAGAGATAAATCAGTGTGGTTTTGGAGATGTGTAGTACTTGAGGGAGGGAGTTGAGATTGTGGCTGCCAGCCAAAGGGCTGCAGGCCTGTGGCTATAGCCGATGTGCCAGGGAGAGGATATGTACCGGAGTTAGAACTCGACTGTACATGAGTCCATGGGAGTGTATCATTGGGGTTACCATCACCAGGTGGGAGGTTTAGATAGCCATGGGAGTTGCCAGATGGAAGTGAAGAGGCATAGGAGGATGGTGAGCCCATTGGTCGGGGCTGTGGTGATCATGTCGAGACTTGTCAATATTCTGTGTTGTGTGAATGCTGGCACTTCCGCATTTGGTATCCCATGCTTTTGAGCCCGAGGCGGCTGCAGCTCGACTCTCACTTTCATCCGGCAGTTAGATTGTGCCTTCCTCCACTCTGATCAACTCTGTGCACATCTGAAAGCTCTTGGATAATGCCATCCTGTTCTTGCTCTCAGTGCTTTCCAGCAAAATCAAGGGCTTTAAGGACAATATCACAACATCTACAGAGGGATCGGGATCTTCTACTTCAGTCGGGCATTGTGCACTCCCTACAGACTGTTACTCATCTCAAGAGATGCATAGCGGCTAATGTAATGACTTTATCTCCAGTGGAAAATGGTATGCTCTCGTTTTTCTTATCTGATATTAGACAACTCATACAAAATCCGATCTGAAGAGATGTTATCTGTTGATGTCTCGCAGGCAGAAGGAGGCCCCGGGCCCATGGAGATCGATGAGGACGAGGGTGAAGGTATGCAAATCATTCAAGTAATTTATTACATGAAGACACTTACAGCCCACTGTCCCTGTACAGTCTTCGAGCCAACTGATGAACCCATGCCACACCATGCAGAGGCTGGCAGTGCTGTTGAGATTGGTATGTAACCTTTGTACTGGGATATTGATCAATCTTCCTGATAATTTATGTAGCATCTGAAGCAGGCTCAGATGATGAGGGGAGCCAATCAGATCGTTCAAGCACATCAGATTCTCCGTTCATAGACTTCCCCGACAACGACCAACTCAAGAATTTCTGTAATCCGGAAACAGATCAGGATGAAAACAATTTAGAATCTATCTTTGAGCAGCCAGCCCCCTTTTCTCTTCCAGACAGTCTCTCCGATGATTTCTCGGTCCCCGAGCAAGTCAGAGCTCTCAGCAAGACACTCTTAAGTGGCTATACTCTACCTGAGCATCCACCCAGCACTTCGCCTGAGGCTGAGGCTCTGGACACTTCCCAGGAGCTCACCTTGAAGCATTATGCAGCCTGGTACCGGTCAAACGGAACAGTGAATGCCTATAAACTGCATGCCAAGGTTCTTGAGGATGCCACTGGCGAGACTATCTTGTCTCTGCATTTGGCCCGCAAGCTTGCTGTCCGTATAACCGAGTTAAGCCCAGTCAAGGTTGACATTTGTCCCAACAGCTGCATTGCATACACAGGAGAGTTCGAGAATCTTGAATCCTGTCCACATGTCCGAGATAAAAAAGTCTGTGGCGAGAAACGTTTCAAACCTGTTGCGGAGGGCAGCAGACAGTCTGCATCTCGTCCTCGTGCACAGATGATGACTCTTCCAGTCATGGCTTCGATCAGGGCCATGTATAGCAACGAAACATCATCTCAGACAATGCGCCATCGGGACAAGCTGCTGCAGCAGACACTTCATCTTGTAGCTACTGCAGCTGGACAAGCACATCAAACATACTCTGATTTTGGGGACTCAGATGTTCATCTCTACCATCGCACCAAGTTGAATCTTTTTTCTGATCCCCGTGAGGTAGCCATAGCAATCTCAACCGATGGTGCTCAACTCACAATGAAGAAACTCTCTGACACTTGGCTTGTCATCATATTATTGTTCAATCTTCCTGCTACAGTCCGATATCTGACAGGGAGTGTCATCTATGCATTTGCAACCCCTGGTCCAAATCCACCCGGAAATATAGAGTCATTTGCCTATTCACTTTTTGCAGAGATGGCTAGAGCCAGTGTGGTAATTTGGACTTGGGATGCTGTCGAATCATCATATTTTGTCCTTCGGGCTTGGAGTGTCATGATTCTTGGGGATATGCTGGGCTCTGCTAAACTCAGTGGGATGGCAGGACACCTTGCTATGCATGGTGACAGATTTTCGATGGTGAAAGCTGCCCGATCCAACTTGGCAAAACAATCCAAATATTTGTATTACCCCATGGATGCCACTGAGCCCAGCAATAAATACAATCCAGGATGTCCCATCTATAACCTTGGTGAAATTCCTTATCAGAAGGAACAGGAATATTGGGCCACAGTCACAGCTCTGAGTCAAGCTGAGACCAAGGCACGCCGTGCTGCTATTGTCACCCAAACTGGTGTTTCTCGAATGCCACTATGTGTTGCTGGGGATGCATTTGTTCATCCCAACTACTTTCCCCTCGATCCATTCCATCTCATCTACGAAAACTGCATGGTATTTATCTGGGACATCTGGACGGTGCTCAGCACACCAGATGAAAAATTCCATATGAGTTCAGAGCGGGCTGCATTATTTGGTCAGATGGTTGTAGATGCTATGGCTACCCTTCCTCCCTCGTTCTGTGGACCCATCCGTGATCCACATCTGAAGCGCAACAGTCAGTACAAAATATATGAATGGATGGCATTGCTGCACTGGTACACAATTCCCTTTGCTTTTGAGCTTGGGTTTGACATGACTGTCCTTGGAAACTTTGCAACATTCGTGGAAGGTGTTGAGGCTGCTATGACAGTTGCCAGCAGAACCACTGCAGAAATTGCCAAGATCTTTGATCTGTTTGCAAATTTTCTTGATGGTTTTGAGGCCATCTATGTTGGAGGCGATCCAAGGAAGATATCCAGATCCAGATTGTGCCTCTTCCAATTGGTTCATGTTGCACAGCACATACACTGGAATGGTTCTATCCGCATTGGCTCCCAAGCTCCCTGCGAGAGAGCTATTGGTGAGGTTGGTCATAAAATATGATCAAAGAAGGCACCATTTGTTCACCTGGCAAACATCATCCATGAAAGAGAGATGATGAAGATCTTAGTGCTTCGAGTTCCCGCCCTGCGAGAAGAGACCAATGTCAAAATTTCACTCCAGAGGCCATTTTCAAAGTCAAAGATCTTGAAGAGAGATCAGAAGCCTGGTACCGAGTTCATGAAACACTTTGGTGCAATTCAAAGCTTTCTTCGAGCTAGAGCCAGTGGGGCATGCATTGGCGAAACAGATATAGACTCATGGGAGCGATGGGGGAAATTGAATATTACAGGCAAGACAAAGCTCAGCAGCTATCTGAGTGAGTTTAAAGGGGATATACCTGCACGATCCTCTCGCTATTTTGAGGTATGCAGCCACTTAGATAAGCTATTTGTTTGTGACTGATTAAATTTAATTGTAGGCTTTGATAGATGGCAGTACACACTTCGGTGAAGCACTTGCTTTCTACTCAATGGCTTTACAAGATGGAAGCAAGGAAGATTTTGTGGTATACCATCCTATTGTTGGACTGCGTACAGTGCATCACCGCTGGCAAGGAAAATGGAGTGCAACACTCAAAGTGGCATGTGTGCCATCAATCTTGGCTGTTGTGGGCATTTGGACAGGGCTGAAATCACAGAATGTACATATCCTTCGCAAGCATCCGGGGCTGGACCTACTGAGTGAAGCAGAATGTGGATTGGATGAAGTAAATGCAGACTCATTTGGAGGTGCATCAGCAGCTTAATTACCGAGTTCATAAGATTACATACCAGTAATTTCAATTAGACAATTCATTGACTTCAAAACGACTAACAATTGACTTTAATTTTGATCAAATGTGAGAGAAAACTGATTTATTCCCACCATCCGTTATCAAGACTTATGTGCGACTTTACAATGACTTTATTTGACTGTGAACTGACTGCCACCGACTTTTGTGTGACTGGACTTGACTAACCGTTTTTACTGAGCATCACCCGTTTCTCTGCCGCTCCTCTTCGACGTCTGAATTTCGCTATCGCGCCACCCAGGTCTCGCATATCGAAAGTACTACCATCATTGAAAGGCTAGATTTGGGAATTGGACCATCGATGAAGAGGAGATGTAGGTGGTTAGATAGTCAAGGCTCGGGCACAGGGGCGGTAAAGTCCTCTAGGCTGCAGGGGTAAAATCGATTCGTCATCAGTTACAGCATCATCAAGGCGTGGATTGATATAAACATACCCTCGCAAGTCTCCAGCGGCCATTAATATTACCTGCTTCCCTCTCGTCCGTGTCATGATGCTAAGCTTGCGAACGATAATTTTGCCATTCGAAGTCCAAAATCCGATATCCCTCAATGCCCTAGGTATCCCGGTCTGGCATATCCCGAGAAGCCCTAGAGTCTTTTGTTTTTGGTAGGGCGACTACGACAAGATACTCAGGTGTCTGGATAATAAGCGCTGTTCAACGTCCGTGGCACGAGCAGGGAGACGGTAAGTTTCTCCAATGTCCATAAGTCTATGGAGTCTAGACGGGGGTGCCAATGCGTGGAACAATGAGGGTCGAGGCCTTGGAAAAGAAGAAAGGAGATGTCGACAGCTGTTGCGCACTCGAAGAGAGACACTGCTTGGGAAATGAGTCGGAACAGAGGATAGCGAGGCTAGGCTCGCCAAGTATCGTTTGAGATGTTGCTGATGCCCCCGCTACAGTCCATGCAGCACCAGACGTCGCTCATCCCGACCGACTCCCCGTGGTACAGGGCAAGCAGTGGTGATTGTGTCGCGGTCATCAGTGCAGAAAATCGGGCGCTTGTTGATGACATCGATCACGCGTTTCAACAATGAGCCATCTTCACATTCGATCAGTTTGACTGCGACGACCCAACGACCACATCACAGTCAACGCCAACATCGAAATCCGGCATGTGTCGTACACCAACTGGACACGCGCAGTCGAGGGTGTCGTCATATGATGTGCTCGTCATGGCGGGGCAGCCGCCTTTCTCTCCTATTTTATAGAACCCATCATCATTTCTCTTCAGTCTTTCTGTGCTATGACGCCAGCCTCGGATACACTGAACTGTCTTGGTACGAAGGAGCTCCTGCCGCAGACCACTCATATATCGGTTTGGCTTGTGTGTTACACACTGCAGCTGGTGCGACACATTGCTTAGACTGGTCTTAAATGCTGTGTCTCCGAATATGTTTGTTTTAGGTTCTATAGAAACGATCTCAGTCGTTGTAGTAGAACGGCTGATGATATTGCATACCTATAGAAACGATCTATATATGTATGTCAATATCATAGTATGAAGCGGGTGTAGGTATGACTTACCTCAGTCGTTGTAGTAGAACGGCTGAGGAAAGGATAGGACTAATCTGGCGAACATATATCTGAACAGCACATGACGTAGGATGTGGCATCAACTCCTAAACTCCCCCTCATCCTGAGGAACGGGAGAAGGAATGAAGAAATGAAACGTCTAGGTATGAATAATGAAGTGAAGTGATAAGAGAGTCCAAATGGGGAAATGGAATGTAATGATATGAATGAACACCCAAAACACACGCGAATACTCCCCCTCGCCTGGAAAGCACCGTGTTCAAATGTAGCACAATCCCAGGAAAGCACGAAGATGGAGGAATTGGGGGGAAGCAAGTGGTTTCGTGAGGATATCCGCAACGTTGTCCTCCGACCGGATGTAGCGCATTATGATAGACTGATCATCGCATTTCTCGCGGATGTAGTGATAGCGGATGTCGATATGTTTAGAACGAGAATGGAACGCAGGGTCGCTGGAGAGTATATTAGCGGCCTCGTTGTCGCACATGATTGGGGTCGGTCCGGAGGGCGGTAACTCGATGGACATCAATAGCTGTCGAAGCCACACGCCTTCCCGCAATGATTCCGCCGCGGCTATGTACTCGCTGTCAGTCGTCGACTGAGAAACAGTAGTCTGCTTCCTCGAAGACCAAGAAACCAATCCTGTTTTCCCAAGTGTGAAGCAATAAGCGCCGATAGACTTCCGAGTATCCGGACAACATGCGAAGCTTGCATCTGTGAAACCCAGGATCTCGATTGGTGAGCTGCCGCCCAGTCGTAGGCGTAAGGCCCGTGTACCGCATAGGTAGCGAAGAACACGTTTAGCAGCATCCCAATGCTCAAAGTTATAACAGTCGAGAAACTGGCAGAGTTTCCCGACGGCGAGTGAGATATCAGGGCGAGATCCAATAGCAATGTACATCAACAGGCCCACGAGACGACGGTAAGGGAATCCCTTGAGTTCAGCGCGGTCGGAGTCGGATAAAGGCACAGTAGGGATCCGCGACAATGCTTTCTTGGGTTCCATCGGCGTAGAGACTGGCTTCGAATCCACCATCTTGAAAACCGCCAAGGTTTTGTCAATAAGCGCCGTTTGCGACAGGTAGATGAATTTGTTGGCCAAGTCCCGCTCGATCGCGATTCCCAAGCAGAAGGTCGCGATACCCAAGTCGGAAATCTCCCAGACCGAGCGTAGCTCGTCTTTGAAACGGCGCGCTTCGAACTCGTCACTGACGGCGGCGATATAGTCGTCTACATGGACAGCAGCCATGATCTGCCCAGTTGCGGATTTGCGGTAGTAAAGGCAATGCTCACAGGGGATCCGGGTATATCCGAAATGGATCATCTTGTCGTTCAGCTCTGTGTACCATACGCGTCCCGCGTTTGGCAAGCCGTAGAGACCCTTAACCACTTTCTGAATCCAACTCTCCATGCCCTCGACCTCAAATCCCTTCGGCTGCTCCATGAACACGTGCTTCCCCGGAGGTAGCATCCCATGAAGGAAAGCTGTCTTGACGTCAACTTGATGGACCTGCCATCCCATAGCTGCAGCGATGTGTAGAACAACACGGTAGGTTTCCAGGCGCATTGTCGGAGACGTGGTTTTGGTGAAATCGATCCCCGGTATAGCGGCACAACCTTTTACGACAAACCGAACCTTATGACGGTTAATGACCCCCCATTGGTCGCGCTTCAGATGGAATACGAAACGTCCCCGAAGAATCTTGCGGCCCTCGTCCTTAGCAGTCTGCCTCGGCACCAATTTCCAGACCTTCAGGTCGGAGATCGAGTCCAGCTCTTCTCGAATAGCTGCGACCCAAAGGTGTGCGTCGGACCGCGCCATAGCCTCTTCGTAGGTAGTCGGATCCTCCGGGTCAATGTCCTCTCCTTCAGGACCATAGGAGCCACCCTCTGCAGAGTCCTTGGCCAACATAGCGAGCGCCTCGGCGGGGAGACTACCCAGAAACAATGCCAGCTCTTCCTCATCAATAGTCGGAATGCGCGACGAAGCGGAGGCAGCAGCAGGCGCGGGTATGCGCGAAGGAGTGACTGGACGCGCGGTTGGAGAACGACCACATGACCGCGAACGTGTTACAGGACCGACCTGTATACCAGCGGCAGTCTGACTCCTACCACGCGAACCACTTCTGGCCCTGGATGCGCGAATGCGGTCCCCCGCAGCCTTAGAATCAGCCACAGCCTTCGCAACAGCAGAAAGGCGTGTCAAGTCACCAGCAACAGCATGGCGCTCAGAAGGAACAGCCACTCGCGTGGATCGGCGCACAGGAGGGATATCGGCAACCGGTGCAAGGATGTCACGAGCAACAGGCGTAGAGACAGGGATGACAGCGGGGGTAGTGGGTGCCACAACTGGGACAGGAGGGGTAGGGATAGGGACAGAACCAGGAATGACAGGTGCGACCTGCGGCGACAACATATCGTCATCCTCAGAACCCGCGATAGAACCAGGCCGAAAAGCCCGGTCCTTCGAGTCCCGAGCCTCGATGAACACGACGTGAAATGACTCATACACGCGATGAGAAGCCCGGTGATATACGTGGTACGTCTTCGAGTTGGCGCCATAGCCGATAAGGACGCCCTCCTCAGATCTTGCGAAGATCTTTGGGTTGTGCTCCTTTAGCACCAGGACGAAAGCCCTGCAACCGATCTCCCTTAAATGAGAGACATTTGGCTTCCGCTTGAAGAATGACTGGAAGGGTGTCATTTTCTTGAGCGCCTTCGTGGGTACGCGATTCCGCAGGTAACAGGCTGTGATGAAAAACTCATCCCACCGATTTGGTGGAACATTAGAGGCGAGCCTCATTGCCCGCGCGGAGTTGGCCAAAGTGCGATGCACGCGCTCGCACCGCCCATTGTGAGCCGACATATGAGGCGCCGTCCACTGAGCCACAATACCCTTCGATGCAAAATAGGCGTCCGAACGGGTAGACTTAAGCTCCCCGTTGTCTATACAACAAATGCGAACACGACACCCGGTCCCGAGCTCGACCTCAGTCACCCAACGAATCAGAGCGTCGAAGGCGGAAGGCTTGGTCTTGAGGGGTATGGTCCACGTGTAGGAAGAATGATCATCGATAATGTTCATTATATACAGATTCCCATTTGCTGACATCACAGCTTGCGGACCAGTCAAGTCTATATGCATGCGCTCAAGTATCTCCCCTGCCTTTATGCCCTCACGTATCTTGGGAACGGGATTCTGTGTCTGTTTCCCAAGAATACAGTGTTTGCATTTAGCAGGTTTAGACGACAAGTCGACATGCATACCTTCAACCATCTCCGAATCGACCATATCGACCAGGGCGCCGACGTTCGCGTGTCCGAGACGTTGATGCCAAGTCGCGAGGTCAGGGATGTTCTGAGTGATGTGGACCTGGTCCTGACTGGCGCCAGTGTCAAGAGCGTACAGCCCGGAATGCGAAGATGAAACGCGACCTTCAGCGACAGTCCTCCCATTCGTATCGATCAGACGGCATCCGTAAGCGTTGAACGTGGTGTTAAGAGGGCGAGATGCCTGAGCTAGAGCGCGAACAGAGATGAGGCGCACGCCTGCGTCAGGAACGTAAAGAATGTTCTCCAACACGATGTCACCGTAACCGAGTGTAGTAGCGAGATGGACAGTGCCGATGCCGATAGCGCTGATGGATCCGCCGACGCCCCTGATCGTACGAGGGGTGATAGTCCTAAACTCCACAAAGTCGGACCTGACAGGTGTCATGTTCGTCGAACTCCCTGAATCCAAAAGGAATTGCCCGCCGGCGCCCGAGAACTGTGCTTTATCAGTGGGATAAGACAAGCAGTTGGGGACACGCTTTTCGTCGCCACCAGGGGGACCATCACCACCTCCCATAGCACCGACAGAGGCGCTGTACGGAGGCAGACCGAAGTCACTCATAATCACTGAGTACGAGGTTTCGTAGCTATTGTCGGTACCGGGAGTGAACGTCCATCCAGAGGTGATGGCGGAAGCAGATGGTTTGTGTTGCTCTGTGGAAAGACCCCAAGTTGAGGGTATAGTAGAAGTATGGAGGGCCATCAAGGCTGTGTTCGAAGATCCATCGGAAAGTGCGGGAGAAGTGATTGTGGAGTTAGAATCTGCAGCGTCGGAACTGGATATGAAGACAGCCTCTTTAGTATTGGCGTCGATCATGTATGCGCGTCCATCAGTCGTTTGACGGAAAGCGGTACCGCGAGATTTGCCTCCACGAGCGCCTCCGCGACTACTGCCGATTCCCCGAGCTTCACGTTTCTTGCGAATGATCTCCTTCATCTCCGCTTCTTTCCCGAACATATCACCCCCCGCTTGCCAACATGTAGTCTTCAGATGTCCATTCGACTTACAAGCCGAGCAGTAGGGGCGCCCGGTCGACGTACTTCCAACACCTGCAACCATAGCGATCTCCGGTACGGTGCTCCGGTTCTTCCTAACCCAAACCACCTCCTGAGTGATGCGGTTGATAAGCCAAGAGCAGTCGGAAGCGGGGTTGTTTGAGTAATGGGTGCGGGCGTCGGCGCAGAGTGCAGGGTGGTGTTGTTCGAGACCAATAAGCAAAATGACGAGTTGGAAGGTAGCTTGAGAAGGCAGACCCGGTGCATATATGCGTGTAACAAGATCCTTGGTTTTGCGAATATGCTCAGGGAGATCGGTTACGTCAGGTCCAAAGATACTCCGAACAGCCTCCTGGATCAAAGAGACCTGTGTGATCGGTCCTCGACCCTGGTGCCTGGTCATCAGCGCGTCCCACGCTTTATTGGCGAGATCCAGACCACCGATGTATGGCCTCTCGAGCTCCGCGATGTTGGCTTCGATGAATGCGCATATTTTCTTGTTGTTTCCGATGAAATCCCAGTAAGACTTGTTCTCGGCACCGTCAACATAAACAGGTTCCTGGGGCTCATAACCTTTTAGAACCCAAGGACACGGAGTAGAAGAACAACCGGTGAGGGATCGTATTACAGATGCCGAGCGATATATATACTATACGGTGGTGAGATTCTACCTCTAACACACCCCCGAATCTCGACACCCCCAGGAACAGAACATAGAAATAGGGTAAAGCGACGGCATTGTAATGTAAAGCGTAAGGAGCGGAAAATGAATGGGATGGTAGTGGATCTCCTATAGATAGTCCGTTGATGTTCTCGGTGTGAAAGGACGGCGCTCTGTGGTTCTCGACGTCGTGGCTGGCAAGTACAGCGGTGAGTGCGAGACGTGGACGGGCTTGTACGCGGCGAGAGCGAGTCGTGGACGGCTTGTATGCGGTCGCGAGGATTGGAATTGGTTGGATATGGTTGCAACGATAGGGATCGAGGCGTGTTTGTCGCGATCTAGATGAACCCTAAAACTCCCCCTCATCTTGCATCGCGGCAGAAACGCGATCGGCGCAGGGAGCTTGTGAAATGAATGTTGATAGGAATGTGTATGATCGCGGCGGGCTGTTGAAGCCGATTTGGCACTGGTGCGCGAAAATGCGATAGATTGATTACAGTTTGAAGCTGGCGGGATTAATGAAGGTTGGGAGGTTTCGGATGATGACGTGATGGAGCCAGGATTGGCGGGTAGTGATGTTGGGTAGATGGCGGGCACGTACAGCGACGGCGGGCGAGGATAAACGTTGAGATGTTGCACGCACAGCGAAGGCGGCGGTTGAAGATAGATCCTCGGATGTTGCACGTACGACGGCGGCGGGAGATGCTGAAACCTCGGATGATCACAGAAGACACGGATGGGTCCCTGCCGCTAACAACGCGGACAGGCGCAGATTACACAGATGGGTCCCCGCCACTAACAACGCGGACGGGCGCAGATGAACACAGATAAACACGGATGGGTCCCTGCCGAAAAAGTCGAACAGGCGCAGATAAACACAGATTTCGAAGGAACAGAGGATAAGCGGGGCTCATAACCTTTTAGGTTCTATAGAAACGATCTCAGTTGTTGTAGTAGAACGGCTGATGATATTGCATACCTATAGAAACGATCTATATATGTATGTCAATATCATAGTATGAAGCGGGTGTAGGTATGACTTACCTCAGTCGTTGTAGTAGAACGGCTGAGGAAAGGATAGGACTAATCTGGCGAACGTATATCTGAACAGCACGTGACGTAGGATGTGGCGTCAACTCCTAAAGTTTGGGGTCTCGGCCTCGCCCGTGCCGAGTGTTATTGGTGCTCGGCAATCACACTGATAGCCCCCGGGCCAATTTGGGAAGTGACGCGCTGTCAAACCGTGTCAAAATACTGACCCACTCCGTTTGCGAGCTCTACTGCTTGTAATTTCACAATTCTTTGTGGGTTCAACTAAGTTAATATGTTACTGAGTAGTGTATGTACAGAATAAAAGCATATATTGTGTTAAATAAAGTGAAAATGAGCGGAATATCAACAATCAATCTTCATCTGAATCAAGGTCATTCTCCATGTCCATCTCTGTCTGTTCTCCACCATCCACTTGCAGCCCAACTCGAGGCTGCCATATACCATCCTTCATCTTCTTTGAGCACTCAATGAGGGCTGATTTCTTGTCACCTACAAGCTTCAGGTCCTTTTTTGCTGGTGGCAATGGTGCACCTGCAAATCTGTATGCTTCGACCTGTTCCTCAAGTGCCTTGCCCTTGAGGCCCTGTATTTTTTCCTCATCAAATATGAGCAAAATTCCTGCAATATGGGCTCGCTTTTCCTGCATCTTCCTGCTTCTTTCATCTGCTCTGTCCACCTTTTCCTGGTTCTTCTTCTCATAGTGCTCAATGAACAGTGCCTTTCGTTTCTGTTCATGACCGCTTGCATCCACTTCACGGGCAATTTTCATGACCATTCGGTGATCTTCAGTGTCGAATTTGGCATCAATAAAGGTCTGTGTATCGTTACGCTCAAACATGGTCTGTGAGTTGAACATCAACAGTGTGGTACTTGGGTTGAAGCGCATGAATTGACGGAATGATCCAAGGATGCCTTCATTGAGATCGTTTGTAGGCGGAAGCCAGGCAAGATCCTTTTCAATCTCTGTGGCTTCATCAATCAAGCCGCCAGGTGTGAACTCAGTTGTAAAACGGCGCCAAGTCTGTAAAGAGCCACGGAAAAATGCAACGAGAAGATCTTCTAGATGTGGGAAGAGTGAGGTGTCTGCGAGAATGATTTCAACAACCTGGGGATTATCCCACTCCAAGCCATCTGCTGCTGCTGTATGATAATTGGCATCTGGTCCAAGTACTAATTGTGGGTTTGCAATTATTGATTCCATGTGAGCTTCAATCTTGTGGTGCAAAGGACCAAGATTTAGCATGTTGATGTCTTTCGCTGCTGGTGCATGGACTGCACGTATGTAGGGATGGGATATGACTTGAGCATATAAGGCCATGACAGCCATTTCAGACAAAGTTGGAGGATCTGTCAATGCAATCAAAAGATTGCTCTCCATGTTGGTCCACGTTGTTGACTTCTTCGATTGTTTTATAAATTCCAAGAATCTGATGAATTGGGGCCTGTACTGCAGTAGTACCGCACATGCTGCACAATAGCTGCCATATCGTGTATTTGAAGTGTCGGGGAAGCTCAAATGAAGGTCGAGCTCCTTTTCAAACCACCAATTGAATGTGTCCTGCTGTCCCTTCTTATCATCTTTGTTATTGAAAAGTGCACCGGCTATCCATGCTGCCCTGACTGCTCCTGATGCAGAAGTCTGCACTGCATCTTGCTGATCATTATTGAGCCTGTGAGGGTCTCGGATGCGAGCAATCACACCTGCATTGGACTTGTGAGGCAACAAAACTGGACTGAGCACATCATCATGATCGAGAAACCATGCCAACATTGCTGCATATCCCCCGGAGACAGAGTTCAAGTCTTTGTGACATCCACAGCCAACCCAAATAAAGAAGTCCAAACTGCGCTGCTCATCGTCTGAGAGGTTCTGGTATTTGGCTTCACCCATGGAAATCAAGGCAGCCTTTGTAGCTATTGCTTGGAGTAAGTTCTGCTCAGCCTTCGGTAAACAACTCCACACTGCTTGACCGCCTGCTTTTTGAATCATTTTGGCCCAAGACAATTCAAATGCAGCATCAATATCAGCATCAGAAAGCTCAAGGGTTTGTTCTTCACCCAGGAGCTGATTCTGTGCATCATTTGTCCTCCCATGCAGAATATCACTCCACAGCCTCGCCTTTGAGCAGTGATCTGTCATGATACCCTTGAGCTTGGAAATTATCACCACATAGCGCTCAAAATTCCCAGACCGAATAGCTAGTGAAGTTCGATTGTACAGCTGCACACATTCATCAATCTGCCCAGTTATTTCGTCTGCTTCAGCCTCTGCTGTCTGGTCCGGAGTTGACGTCAAGCCAAGAAAGCGGCTGCGATGAGCAGGACCAGAGGGATCAGAGTAATCTGGAGATTTGATGTGCACAAAGTGTGAATCATATGGGATATGCTTGTTTGAAGTCCCATCACCACTGGCTGTGAAAGCTGTCAAGTTGTGAGCACAGATACAAGAAATTTATGTCAATTTACACACCTTTTGCTTTGCCCAGATCATGGCCGATTTGAATCTTAGCAGCTATACCACCCTCAAGTACAGCTCGTGCAGCGGTTCTGCCACTAATACTGCCTTTGACAGGAACACGAGCAGCAGCACACACTGCGCGAATGACACGACCAACATGTTTGGTTGCACATCCAGCAGAAATCAAAACACGTGCTAATGAGCGTGCTTTGGGAGTATAGGAACCCTTCTTCACCAAGCACAATATTACTGATTTCTTCCCCTCCTCAAACCCTCGCTTGTGTGCCTTGGCCTTGAGGTCAGCAGAGCGTGCAAATGCTTTCTGCAAGTTACGATTGCGGGCACGCAGGGTACACAACTGCTCTTTGTGACCAGACTTGAGAGCAGCCACACTCTCTTTATGCATAGAAGAATTGATCTCTTTTGCTTTAGCAAGCTTCTGAGTAGCCTGGACAAGCTGCGCTTCCAGCTCTGCATTTTCAGCTATGACATGGTCAAGAAGCTGAATAGCATCGGTGGCAATAGTGTTTGTCTCCAACAGCTCTGTGCGTTTCAGTTTCTTGAACTTCTGGTCAAGCGACTGGAGCCTATGAAGAGTACGCTGGTATTGGCGACGTTGAATACGGAGTGAGCTGTACAACACAGCACTCCTGGCTTTTTGGGCTCTCAGTTCGGCCTGAACATAAAGAAGAGGAGCCTTTTCTGAAGAGACGGAAGGCTGCTCGTGTGGCTTGACAAGTGAAGCAGTGTGTGCCAATTGGGCGTTGGTACGGCGTGGCATGGTTGATGTTTGAATGGTCCAAAATACTCCTCAGTCTGCAGCGTGCAAAAGCAAGGAAGAGAAAAATATGTATGGGTGAAAAAAGACTATGTGAGAGACCGTTGCTAATACTACAGTAATTCAACTAACCCCCACGCAATTGCCCTGCTGATGCCCACTGCCTTTGATTATTTTGCAGCGCTATCAGGCCCCAGGGGTGAAACGATCACACTAGACCTCCACTCAAGGAGAATCTAGCACAGCTCGTGGGGTAAAGGAAAGAGCTAGGTAAAAGATGTATATCTGGGAAATGTATGTAAACGAACTTCTTGCTGCACGGCTTACTTCGACTGAGGAGGATGTTGCAAATGAGGGATTTCACGTGCAGAATGCGCACAGAACACGGGCCAAAAATAATGATGTGGCTGAAAAAGCGGAAATGTGGTGGAAATGCAGATGCAACTGAATAGGGCAACCAAAAATGCAAAAATCAGCCATGCTATAGCTTAGGAAGCTTTCAGATACTTACTATGGAGATGTACTTGGAAAAAAAGAGGAGATGTGGCTGAAAAAGAGGAGGTGTGGCTGAAAAATCGAAATCACAACTGCAGGTAGAATGTAGACAGAGGATGACTAGATATACACGGGATTAGGGTGCTAGAAGTGATGGTGATAGCATGGGATAGCATTACCAAGGCTGGATGTTCTTGGATTGGGTGTAAACTAGGGTAATGCTCTGGGGGTTGAAGTCTGAGTGATTGAGACATATGAGCTCAATATCTTTCAGTCTAGCATTATTAAACCCCAAAAATGTACCTAACACAATTATATGACCTTCCAGGACAGTTAGGAACGAAAATGTCGCAGACAGAGGTGGTAGAAGTGACGTGAAAGAGCGGGCATGTTGTAGGTGAGGCAGGACATAAGGACATTTCCCGATTTGGACAGGTGTGGCTGAAGAAACTGCATCCTCCACTGTATCGCAATAGGCTCTTTCCACAGTTGTCTGATCGCTTCGCGGACTGTACAAATAATGCTTGTGTATAGTATTAGAGTAGAATGTTGGTCGCAGAATTTTTTTAAACTGCTCTCAACAACGAAAACAGAGGAAAATTTTACTAGATCTCATCTTATACAGCAGAATTTTAAAATTCAGAGACCAACAATCGATTCAGCGGGTCAAAATATGTATACTAGCCGCTTAAACTAAGCTCTCCGAGGGACTGCTGGAGTGTAGAAAGGCTGGGTCACAAAATCGATGATTTTTGGACACCATTGGTGCCGAGACAGGCCTGGGAATTCATAGTAGCCTTATAGGGGATTGCCGAGCGCCAGTGTTATTCGAGCGAGACGGCCTTAACGGGTTCTCAGCCGATGTCATCTGTTGTTCCTCATGTAACAGAAACTTCTGCTCCTCCTGAACACCTAACTCGGCCGAAATTGTTCCTTGTATTTCATATGTCTTGGATGCTACACAGCTGCAACTTATTTCTCTTGCGGGGCTTCGGGCACCTTGCTGCAGGTGTACACGACCGTGAAGCGAAAGGGCGGCCGAGAATCGAAATCAATATGATATGAGCAGGTAAAGGCCACCGAGCGCTATATCAAAGCATGACGCGGCCCCGCGCCTGCTACTACTTGCATGATGTGGTATGTATGTACCTCGCAGCGCTCTCGCCAATCTTTCGTGTTCTACGCTTGTCGACCAATACAGGTGCGGTATTAGGCTGCTTTTGTTGCTCCGTTCCGACAGACGATCGCTGAGGGGTTTTGAAGATGATTGGGATCATTGGACAATGGGGCCGCGATAGTGAAGTGGACACGGTCAACCAACGCGGAATCTCCGAATCTCGGGTGCTTCCATACCAACTAGGCCACGATCAAAACATGTGGCTAGATGCAGTGTATTTACCATATCTGGTGCGCTTTCCTGCTCTGCCATCTTTACGCCTTTCTCAGCTCGACCTCTGGGTATCTTACCAGCACCCGGTCTATTTAATGTCGCACTTGCCCGATCATAGCTCAGCGAGTGCTGCACAGACTTTCAACACGACCGGCACATCAGGCACAGTGAACAATGTTGGCGGCGATTTCGTAGTACACGGAGCCTACAATGTGTTTCAAGAACCAAGTAAGTTCAATATGAAATGTTTGATCAATGTCGAGCGACCAAATGTCTAAATATATCCCACATCGAAGCGGACAGCGCCATCCACACGAGCGCAAGAGTACAAGGTATCCAAGATGTCCAGATGGGTTCGCTTTCGGGTTTTGTCTTCCCCCCTTTACACAACTAATGTGTAATATGGTTAGAGGAAAAGATCGAGAAGTGGATGGACGCACTTGACACCTCCCCAAACTTCAATGCGGCGCGAAAGAAACATACACCAGACACGGGTTCCTGGTTTCTCGACGGATCGGCATTCAAAAGATGGAAGGAGAATCCAGATGTTTTATTGTGGCTTCATGGTGGTCGTGAGTGCTTCATTGCACTGTAAGCTCTCTTTACTGAAGCTAGGGATGCATAGCTGGTGCCGGCAAGACCGTCTTGTGGTGCGTATATTCAATTTCTAGTCATTTTTGTGCATCTGGACTCACAGGGTTACTCCAGCGCTTCTGTGATCAAGGCCATTATCGACTTCTGCGATTCGAAAGCGTCCACGGGCTACGCTTACTTTTTTTTCGATGGGACAAGTGCCGAAGCGGCTCATTTGGTACACGACAAATTGGTTCGCTCCATCATAATGCAGCTGGCTCATCGATGCGATGGTATACCGGCCGCCTTAGCAGAAATGTATCGGAAATACGACAAGGGATCTCGCCAGCCGCCCAGCGAAATTCTCGCGGCCACTCTTGATGACATTCTGGACTGCTTCGACGACGTTTACATTGTAATAGACTCACTCGATGAGTGCTCCGAGAGGAAAGACCTTCTCGAATGGATCCAATCCATCTCGTCGAGAGCATCTGGAAAGCTACATATGGTGGTTTCCAGTCGTCCAGAGCCAGAAATCATGCAGGGCCTTCGTGCACTCTCGCAGCTGGAGGACATTCGCATTTCTGGTCACGAAATTGAGTCTGACATCCACTCCTATCTCAATACCCGCCTATCTCAGCACGACGCCGCGAAGTGGACAAATACTCAAAAAGACATGATCGGGGAAGCCCTGCTGGATGGCGCTGACGGAATGTGAGCGCTTTCTCAGCTGTGGATATAAGGGTTTCTAGTTGACGCGTGCAAACTACCAGGTTCCGCTGGGTTGCTCTGCAAGCTGATCACCTGATAAAGTGTGCCAGCCCGCGGGACCTGAGGAAGCAGCTCAAGTCGCTGCCCCGGGATTTGAACGAGGTATATGCCAGGACTCTTTCAGAAAGCCCTGATCCCGGTAATCTAAAGAGGATCCTACAATGGCTCGCCTATTCTACAAGAGCCATGACGGTAGACGAGATTGCTGATGTCGCAGTAGTCGACTTTGGGGACGATGGTTCTGGGTTGCCTGTGTATGATGCTGATCGAAGATTTGCGGATCCCGATCACGTCTTCAGCTTGTGTTACGGGCTTGTCACCGAGGTCGAAGGTACGATTGCGTATTGGTACATCATGCCGCATTCACTTACAGGTTGCAATGAGTAGCGAATATTGAACCCTACTCATGGAACACCCCGATATTGAAAAGTGCGCTGGCCCGTTGACAGATGAATTGAACAGTACTGAACCAAGCGCAGGATGTGTTAAGCTCGCGCATTTCTCTGTCAAGGAGTATATAATCTCCGAGCACATCCTCTCTGGAGCTGCAGCGAACTTTCACACCGATGAGCAATCAGCGCACTCAGTGATCGCGCAAACGTCCCTCGCATATCTTCTCCACTTCAACAAGCCCGACTCTCTCTCGCAAGGCACTCTGCCATTATATCCCCTCGCACAATACGCGGCAGAGCACTGGGTCGCTCATTATCACTCTGCGGGCTCAGATGACGGCAATGCCTCTGCTCTCCAGCGGCTGCAGGTGGATTTTTTCGAGCCTTCGCCATCATATGCGATGCATAATTCGCTTCACTTGTACGACAGGGGCGTGTCATCTAAAATTAACTTCGACCGCAAAGTTGAACACTTCTCACCTCCGTTATATTATGCCTGTCGCTCTGGTCTCTCCAAAGTGGTGGCACACTTGATCAACAAAGGTGCAGATGTTAATGGCACCCGCGGATATTTTGGCCCACCTCTGACAGCGGCGTCCAACCAAGGCCACCTCGAGACCGTTCAGCTGCTCTTAGCGCACGGCGCCGACGTCGCCGCCGGAGGTGGGGAATATTCAGGCACTGCACTGCAAGAGGCGGCCTCGAAGGGCCACCTCGAGATCGTCGAGCTTCTCTTGGCGCACAGCGCCGATGTCAACGCTGCAGAGGGGCTGTTGGAGAAGACTGCATTGATGGGATCATCTCAGAACGGCCACCTCGCGATCGTCGAGCTTCTCTTGGCGCACGGTGCCGATGTCGGCGCTGGAAGTGGGAAACGTTATGGCACTGCGCTGCAACGGGCGGCCTTGTGGGGCCGCCTCGCGATCATCCAGCTTCTTTTGTCGCATGGTGCCGACGCCAACGAGCCAGAGAGGCCCTGGTGGGGGCATGCACTGTCAATGGCATCCTCGCGAGGCCACCTCGAGGTCGTCCAGCTGCTCTTGGCGCACGGTGCCGAAGTCAACGCTGCAGGGGGGACGGAGAAGGAACCTGGGCTGTGCCAGGCATCTGAAAACGGTCACCTCGCGATCGTGCAGCTGCTCTTGGCCCACGGTGCTCATGTCAACGCCAAATCGAGATGGGGTGAGACTGCGCTAGACAGGGCAACCTCCGAAGGTCATGGTGTGATTGCCGAACTCCTGCGGGAGCATGGGGCTGTCGAAGGTTGACAATCCAGCAGCAGTGAAATGAGTCGATATCATTGGCAAGTGCTGCCTCCGGGGTAGGTAGTGGGATAGCAGAGGTGGAGGAAGAGGGGGAGGATTGCCGTTCGCAATGAAGTGATCATTAATGTATAGTTGTGAATTCTGGGCCGCATGAGGTGACACATTCTGGGGCGGTTAATATTCGCACCATCTAGCTCGTGGCGTAGATCGGTATTTATTTTGTCTACAAACCCTCGCATGGCGACATATAATTTATTGAGCTGCTTCCTGCGGGCCTGCCCTGGTGCACATATAATGTATAGACAATTGCAAGCTCAGAGCTGTCCGGGCCGATACCATAATGTTCACTGTGCGGCAGGCTCCACTCAATCTCCCGGTCGTCGACATATTATACGATGACACCCCGCTGGCTCATACATCACCACCTCGCCATCCCTGTGTCGTCGCCACCCTCGTCCTCAGCGGCCGTATCAAAGGAACCGCCGCCGACGCGGTTCTCCTCAGCTCCGCATTTTTAACCACCCTCAAAGCAGTCACCATCGAAATGGAGCAGCTGCTGTTGCGGACGCTCTTACGCCCTAGAAAGAAGGGAGGCGAGAACACAGAGAAGTGATCGCGGCACAGAATGTCGTCCTCGACAACGGCATCATTATGGTCAACGCCCAGGCGCAAGCGTGGCGAGGCGCAGTGGGCCGCGAATCTGAAGAGGCAGAGCAGGGCGCTCGAGAAGCCAGTGCAGGAGTACAAGATAAAATATAAACACACGCCACCGAAGGAGTTTGATTACTAGCGCGCGGCCGCCGCGTTGTGAGCACGGGCATTAACGCTGATGATTTGTTTGTAGACGGTGACCTCGCGCTTCTAAGACATGGATTGGAGCTGACGCTGAGATGCAAGGGGCGGGGCATGCAGTAATGACTGAGTTGCCGATTTCACGCGGCGATGTTCGAAACGACGGTCATGATGTCACGGATCGCCATCCCCTGCGTCGTCACCACCCTCGCCCTCGGTGCCTGCATCAAAGACACCATCGCCGCTGCCAGGGGCCGGGCACGGAGGAATGATCGAGTCGCGGATCTCACGCGGCGGCGTTTGACTGGAGTGATGACGAGGGAGAGACGGGATCTTGATTTCCCTTCCTTCACAGATCGAATATACCAGCTGCACCGTGGGACACGCTACCACCGCCATTACTATTGTCCAGCTGCCCGCGATCACAGCCCCAGATGCCATCCACGATACTTTGCATTCGGTTTACGGTCAACTCTCTTATCTCCCCGCACGACAGCCGCCCACGCCCCCTCCACGCCTCCGTTGCGCCACCGTAACTTTTGCCAATACATGCCTAAAAGGGGAGTGTAGTGGATGGAAAAGGCAAGGACCGGCACCGACAACATTGCCGTTCCCACGAACCTCCCTCCCTCCTCTCTTATTGTGGCTTTATGCTCTACTGTGGAACCACCGCGCTGATTCCCAATCTACAAACGAATGCACGAACGAACGCATCAAAACTCAACCAGAATCGAGCCCTGGCGACACTACGAACCGGAATTTCAACTCGCATGCTAGATCGACCTTATGAGATGCTTTGGGGACTTCAAGGTCCTGTGCACGCAGACGCCGTCCTACCCGTGATGTAGCTGTCAGGTTAGCCTTTGCCTCTTCTTTGCTGCTGGTCTTGTTGGGGCGTACATGGAGTTAGTGATCGGGTGGTTTGATTTGGATATGCGACATTGCGATTTGGGTCTTTGGGGATGGGCAGGATTGTCGACTCAAACCCGTGCGACTGAAGAACTCGGTCGTCTCGAAGCCGTTGCTTCACCTGTCGCTTCCCCCATCTTGTCCCTGTCCACTTGCACATTATCACACTCCCTCCCTTGTCGCGCCCCGTGCCTACCGCCTACACGATAGCTAACACCCCTGCCCTTCCTACAGATCCTCAACAACAAGCGCATCTGCCTTCACTTCATCCGTGGCCGTGGGCATCAACCCCGAGTGTGACACGCTTCTCGCAGGGTCGTGCATCCCTGGAGAACATCTCGCCTGCGCTGCGCGGGGCTGGCGGTCCTCGCCAGGCAAGGAAGGCCCCTGTTGGTATGTCGCGAGCCTAACTTACGTCTCCCGCACGACTGCTAACGGAATCTCGCGCGCACCAAACAGGCCGCATAGAGACCCGCATCTTCCTCGCGCTCTACGCGCTCTGCCATCCCTTCCAGCTCATCACCAACGAGTCCTTCCTCTAACAGGCATGTTCCTCCCTGTTCCCTTCCTCTCTCCTTGATTTCTAACGTCGATAATGGGAACAGGGCGGCACCCCGCTGGTCGTGCTCACCTGGGTCCACGCAAGCATCGTCGCGGCGCTCTTCTAGAGCCTGTTCGCAACGGGATCGCTGCGACGTAGGTGGGGGAGGATGGGAGCGCTAGTGGTATCATCGTGGGTCTTTCCCGAACAACTAAAGGAACTCACGCTGACGCCTAATCTTTCTGTAGCCCTTCACAGCCATCGCTGTCGCCTTCTTCGCTGCGACGATGTAAATCAGGCTTGACACAGAAATGCACTTCACGCACGTCTTCGGCCCGTCTTCCCCGCTCAACGAGCTGACGAGCATACCGGTGTTCGTGCTCACGAGGTATGGCATGCTGCGTGCGTCCCACTTCCCTATTTCTTCGCCCAGAATCTCACGCTGACGATGGACTGGATTTGCACAGCGCCACGCCGATCTGCTTAGTGCTCATAGCGTACATCGGGCTGGGTGTACTGAACGAGGTCCGCCCGATGTGGTTCTACGTGCCGAGCGGGGTGCTCTTCGCGCTCAGCCAGCTGGACTACTTCCTGTTGAACAAGCTTATCTGCAAGGTGCGTTCTGTTTTCTTCCGTCCCTTTCGTCCCTTTCATTCCCTGCTATTCCATGTGCTGTGTGGACGGCTGCTGATAAGACTATCATGGACAGGGTATGCACGCGAAGATCGACGGGAGCTTCGTGGCGTCGATATGTGAGACGGCGGCTGTGGGCGTGCTGTACCTCACGCGGCGGGGTATCACCAAAGGTCCGTATTGTGACCATGGCTTCATATATGCCTTTGAGTGTGCCAATGCTGATGCGCCTTGCAGAATCGTGAGACGACGAGTATTCCGTACAAGAAGACTATTTCCCCGGAGTTGGTAATCCGGCGGTTATGCAAGATTGATCCCCTGCAAGAGAGGACACAGAAAAGCCCACGCAGAAATGAAGACGAAGGCGACCCCGAAGTGGAAATGACGAATACGAAGAGGAGAAGCCGCGGACTCAGATATCGATTGAACGACTTGATGCGACCCATGCGATACGATGGACTAGACCCTGACAGTGACTTTGCCCTTTCCTCCTTGCACCCCCTTGCGCTTATTTTGCTTTTGCACGGGATAACTATCACATATCACCTACCCTGTACCTCCCCTACTCTCCGAACCCGTACGCTACCCGGCTGTTCTTCGTATTTGTTACCCCGGATCTGCTGAGCTTCGCATGTCGAATGTAACACCAATACCTTCAATGCATGCAGCACACTTTTTTGATAATCTCTTCTACGTATCTATTACTTTCACGTTTGGTGATTTGGTTCTGATGTTAGGTTGCTATAAAGTATCAGTCAGGATAGTACAATGCATGAGTATATAATTTGATGTGATATAATGTGTGCGTCCTGCCAATGCGCGCTTAATGTGACGCCTTCAAGTTCCACCACCACCACGAGCTTCCACCTGCTTTCATCGTCCTCGACGCCATAGACTTGCAGTGCCTCCCATTTTGAAAGGCGCATGTGAGATGAAATGTTTTCTGTGTGGGTTTGAGCTAATCAGAGGAAAGATACTCGTAGATTCACCCCCTCCACTGCAGCTGTGATATCGTACCATCTCGCCACCGATTCGAAGAGCGAAATTGCTCAAGCGGCGGCCCGGATATTTTCTTTGCAGGTCCAATTTCTCGCACGTCTCGGATTTCTTTTCGTTCAAGGTTGATCTACATACACGGCACAGCTGCCACGTGCGTCCTTTCTGTTCTTCACATTATCCACGATCAACCTCAATGTGCGGAGTTGGATTATAACTGCAGATTACGGTAGAGCGAGATATACCACGCACGAGGCCGTCATGCACTCTTTATGTTCCCGAATTACTTCTCAATTTCACCGTCACAGGATCCTGGAGCAATAATGGGGACACGAGCCGGGAAGTCCGAGAAATGATCGAGAGTCTCGGAAGCTTCGATGTGAACTCGGCCCCGATCAAAACATGCGGCTAGGCGCAGCGCATTTACCATATCTGGTGCGCTTTCCTGCTCTGCCATCTTTCCATTTTTCTCGGCTCGACCTCTGGCTATCTTACCAGCAATCGTTCGATTTCATGACACACTCGCCCGATCACAGCTCTGCAAGTGCTGCACAGACTTTCAACACGATCGGCACATCAGGCCCAGTGACCAATGTCGGCGGCCATTTCATAGTAAACAGCGTCTACAATGTGTATCAAGGACAAAGTAAGTTCAACATGAACATTTTCATAGATTTTAAGAGTGACCAAGTCTTAAACTATATCCCGTATTCAAGCTAACAGCGCCATGCACACGAGCGCAAGAGTGCAAGGTATCCAAGATGTCCAGATGGGTTCGCTTTCGGGTCTTGTCTTCCTCCTTTTACAAAACTAATGTGTAATATCGTTAGAGGAAAAGATCGAGAAGTGGATGGACGCACCTGATACCTCTCCCAACTTCAATGCGGCGCGAAAGAAACATACCCCAGACACCGGATCTTGGTTTCTCGACGGATCTGCATTCAAACGATGGAAGGAGCATCCAGAGATTCTCCTCTGGCTTCACGGTGGTCGTGAGTGCTTTATCACACCATCATCTGTTTTGTACTGAAGCGATAAATGCACAGCTGGCTGCGGAAAGACCGTTCTGTGGTGCGTATATGGGATATCAAATATTTCGTGCACAGCTGGACTCAAATAGCTACTTCAGTGCCGCTGCCATCCAGGAAGTTATTGACTTTTGCGATTCGACATCATCTACAGGTTACGCTTCTTTTTTCTTCGATGGCAGAAGCGCCGAAACTGCGCTTTTGGTACACGAAAAATTGGTTCGCTCCATCATGATGCAGCTATCTTGTCGGTGTGATGGTGTACCAGTGGCCTTGGCAGAGATGTATCGGAAATGCAACAAGGGATCTCGCCAGCCGTCCATCAAATTGCTCGAGGCTACTCTGCTTCATATTCTGGACAGCTTCGACAACGTTTATATTGTAATTGACTCCCTCGACGAATGCTCCGAGAGGCAAGAGATCGTTCAATGGATCCAGTCAATCGCGTCGAGAGCATCTGGGAAGCTACATATGGTGGTATCCAGTCGCCCAGAGCCGGAAATCATGCAAGGCCTTCGTGAGCTCTCGCAGCTGGAGGAGATCTGCATTTCTGGCCACCACACCGAGTCCGACATCCACTCCTATCTCAATACACGCCTATCTCATCGCGACGCCGCCAAGTGGACAAAGGCTCAAAAAGACATGATCAGGGAAGCCCTAATGGATGGCGCTGGCGGAATGTGAGCGCTTTCTCAGCCGTGGGTGTAAGGGTTCATGGTTGACTCGTGCAAAATACCAGGTTCCGCTGGGTTGCTCTACAAGCTGATCATCTGATAAAGTGTGCCAGCCCGCGGGACCTGAGGAAGCAGCTTAAGTCGCTACCCCGGGATTTGGACGAGATATATGCCAGGACTCTTTCAGAAAGCCCTGATCCCGGTAATCTAAAGAGGATTCTACAATGGCTCGCCTATTCCACAAGAGCCATGGCGACAGAGGAGATTGCCGAAGTCGCGGTAGTCGACTTTGGGGACGATGACTCTGGGTTGTTGCCTGTGTATGATGCTGATCGAAGATTTGCGGATCCCGATCACGTATTCAGCTTGTGTTACGGGCTTGTGACCGAGACCCAAGGTATGATGGCATATTGGTGCATCATGTCGCGTTCACTGACAGGTTTTAATGAGCAGTGAATATGGAATCCAGGTCATGGCATCCCCCGATATTGAAACGTGCGCTTCACCATTCACAGATGAATTGAACAAGCACTGACCCACGCGCAGGATGTGTTAAGCTCGCGCATTTCTCTGTCAAGGAGTATCTAATCTCCGAGCACATCCTCGCTGGAGCTGCAGCTAATTTTCACACCGACGAGCAATTGTCGCACTTAGTGATCGCGCAAACATCTCTCGCATATCTTCTCCACTTTGACAAGCCTGGATCTCTCTCGACAGACACACTGCCATTATTTCCCCTCGCTATATACGCGGCAGAGCACTGGGTCGCCCATTGTCACTCTGCCGGGTCGGATCAAGGCAACACTGCTGCTCTTCAGCAGCTGCAACAGCACTTTTTCGAGCCTTCGCCATCATATGTGATGCATAATTCGCTTCTCTTGTACGACAGGGACGTGTCGCGTGAAGTTAACTTTGACCGCAAAGTTGAAGACTTCTCGCCTCCTTTCTATTATGCTTCTCGCTCTGGTCTCACCACAGTGGTTGCGCACTTGATCAGCCAAGGCGCAAATGTAAATGGCAACCGCGGATATCTGGGCCCCCCTCTGACAGCGGCATCCGACCAAGGCCATCTCGAGACCGTTCAGCTGCTATTAGCGCACGGCGCCGACGTCACCGCCAAAGGTGGGAGACATTCAGGCACTGCGCTGCAAGAGGCGGCCTCGAGGGGCCACCTTGAGATCGTCGAGCTTCTCTGGGCGCACAGCGCCGATGTCAACGCTGCAGAGGGGCGGTGGGTGGATACTGCACTGATGTGATCGTCCGAGAACGGCCACCTCGCGATCGTCCAGCTGCTCTTGGCGCAAGGCGCTCATGTCAACGCAAAGCGGGAGACGACGAGACTGCGCTAGCCATTGCATCCTCCAATGGTCATGTTGCGATTGCCGAACTCCTGCGGGAGCATGGGGCGGTCGAAGGTTGACAATCGAGCAGCAGTGCAATGTCGATATCGTTGGCAAGTGCTGCCTCCGGGGTAGGTGGTGGGATAGCAGAGGTGGAGGAAGAAGGGGAGTATTGCCGTTCGCAATGAAGTGATCGCTAATTTATAGTTATGAGTTCTGGGTTGCATGAGGTGACACATTCTGTGGCAGTTAATATTTGCACCATCTGGTTCGTGGTGTAGATCAGTCTTTATTTTGTCTCCAAATCATCACATGCCGATATATAATTTATTGAGCTGCTTCCTGCGGGCCTGCTCCGGTGCACGTGTATAACGGATCGACAATTGCAATCTCAGAACTGTCCGGGCCGATACTATAAGGTCCACTGCAAGGCAGTCTCCACTCAATCGCCTGGTCGCTCTCATATTCTACGATGGTACCCCACTCACATCATCGCCATCGCTGCGCCGTCACCGCCCTTGTCCTCAGTGCCTGCATCAAAGGAACCGTCGCCGACGCAGTTCTCCTCAGCATCTCTTTTGTAACCATCCTCAAAGCAGTGACCATCGACATGGAGCAGCTGCACCTGCAGACGCTCTTACGCCCTTAGGGCAGCGCGAGAAATAATGGAGGCGAGGTGACGGTCGCGGTTCAGAACGTCATCCGTGACAGTGGCATCATTGTGGTTAACCCCCAGGGGCAAGCGTGGCGAGGTGCAGTGGGACACGAATCTGAAGCGGCAGAGCAGGGCACTCGAGGAGCCAGTGCGGGGAGTACAAGATAAAATATAAGCACACACCACCAGGAGTTGGTGCGTGGCCACCTCGTTGTAAGCATGGGCAATTAACGCTTGTGATTTGTTTGCAGACGGTGGTGTTGCGTGAAACACAACATTCGCTTGCTAGACGAGTACGACCACATATCCCGAACATATCCCACGACCTCGAGCTTCTAAGACATGGACTCGGCCTATCTGGGGCGCGGGGCGCCTGTAGTCCGAGCACGAGCCGTACACCTCCATCCCCGTGTGGAAGCTAACGCTGAAATGCAAAGAGCTGGGCATAGAGGAATGATCGAGTCGCCGATTCCACGCGGCGATGTTTGAAATGGCGACTTCACGGAGCTTCACGGCCAGGATAGTCCACGTCGCGGTCCATTTAGGCAAGCGGCATTGTTCCCGACTGTCCAGGCACGGACCGCTGCCATTCGCACGCTGCTCTCTGATTTCTTGACTGGAATCTTCTTTGCTTCGTGTCCCATTTTACGATCTCGCGGCTCACCAGAAACCAACTTTATGTACATGGTATAGTGGTCCGATAAAGGAAGCTCCCGGGTTAAACGTACGTGGCCATGCTTTGATATCTGCTTGGCTGCAACTTATGGAATGTAAAGATCGCGTTTAG
>KV417916.1:0-23608 GCA_001630335.1 Athelia psychrophila
TTCCCCTCTCCTCTCCTTACTTCCTTCCTTTCCCTACCCTCTTTTCCCTTCCTCTCTTTCCTTCCTCCTTACCCCTTCCATCTTACTTTAAATCACCACCCCCCACACATAACGACGCATACCCTCACCGTGGTTTGTGAGTCTAGTAGCCGCAGGGAAATCAAGTCGGTGAAAACAATCAGGCATCATGGTGTCTCTGCAGTGGCGAGGTATGTTCCTCTATCCCTTTACCGTTTGCCACCAATTCTTATTGTTTGGTGATCGCCAGACAATCGTTCCTTTGCGTTATTGCGTGACTTCTATCCCCGGAATCCGGGCCCTTGTGTGACTTCATTCTCCTCTCGCTTTTCCCCTCGAACGGCGACGCGGGGGGGTGGGGGGACTTCAGCCGAGGGGAATTGCGGGTGTATCGATGTAAACCAGGTTCAAACGCGTGCAGATAGAAAGTAGCTACGACAAGTATATATATCTAATGCTATGCCTTATCCTCGTGTGATCGGCGAGGCGGCACTTGCCAACACAGCCCCCGATTTCGACATCTCCCCCCTCCCACCTATCTTTACCTTATGTTACACCGTCTTCCCTACATATAACCCCCTTTACTTAAATTTATCCTCCAATATGGCGCTCAACCTCTTCGCGGTTTGGAGGATTAGTACCTGTCCGCGGGGAAGCTAATAGAGCATCATCGAGACAGTGCCTGTAGGAAACGGTACGTGCCCACATCCCTTCTCTGTTTTCACTGATTCTGATTGTATGCACAGGTTATTAGCAGGAACGGTCACTTTTTACGGAGCTCGAGCACCAATAACTTGCACGGATCCAACTTGAAAACCCCTCTATAGCATGCTGCTCTCCTATACTGCCTCGTATGTGCATATAACGTGCATGCATTTCCCAGCCCTTTGCTACCACTTCTAGCACTGGCATCGGACAGCACTGTCAACAACCACCAAACTGCCCACAACCACTGTCACAACCACTGTCCACACTCGCCAATGTCAAGTTACGGAACATCGAGACAGAAGCACAGTATACGTATCCCAGACATCCTTCAAGACTAGTGCGGTGCTGACAATGCCATCAATCAACGGGTCAGTGCCGCACACACCATTTCAAGTGCACGCCGTTTCAACAATTCCCAATATTCATAGATACATCATGGCGGAGACTCCCAAACGCGATGGGTCTTGAGACCGCTTATACGAACGGCAAGTACTAGTGTCATGAATTCCACCAGCCAGCTGGCCTATCTAACGCCGTTTCCAGGCTCTACCGTTGGTGACAGATCTTGGGATCACAGTCGACACGTTTTGTCCGAAGGCCGACGACAGCTGCGTCAAGGCATCCGGGACGCCTGGGTCCAAGAACGTGTTGATTTTCTGGGAGCAGAGAGCTGACCAAGATTGCCTCTGAACTTGATGTCAGTAGCGCCCCACGTTCGATATGTTCACAAGTGTATTCTATCTTCATCGTTGGCTCATGTCAGCTACAGACTACCCTGACGCCTCGTCAACCTCATCTGGACGGTTCAGGACCAGGACCTGATCTCAACCATCTGATGATCGCCTGGGACTAGATTCCAGTTAGATTGTGACTATTGTATCTTGACTGTATCCCCTATTGAAAATTGAAGTAACGTATTGGTCTCTTTTGAATTACATTGAGCTGAGCGTGCAACGGTATATCTTGGATTGCGGTAGACGCGACGAGGCTGCACTCGATTTGCTGATTTGAAAATCAGCGCCACAACATCTCAAAGCAACCCTCAAGCTTAAGCATGATGCATGATGTTACTGGTAATCAATTTTACAGTAATGCTATTGGATGGAAGCTTAAAGCTCGGATCCACTCATCTAAAGTCTGTTCAATGTTCATATAATCAGATTTACAAACAACCCATGTGGATATACTACGTACACGCGTTGGTCGCAACTTTCACTGCGACTAGCAAAACATCTGACTCGCACTAACAATCACATCACTACACATCCCAAACCACCGCTCTCTGCCTCGTGCTGCTTTTCTCTTCTACGAGTAGAAGCTTCCTCTGCTTTATGAATCTCAGCCTTGTTGAGCTCTTGTGTACGTATCTCCGCTTCCCTGGGCGCCTGCTATCGCTTCCGTACCTCCTCTACCCTGGTGGCGAATGAATTGGGTCGGTGCGCGATATCATACTCGGGCTGCTGTCTGCTCTGCTGCTTCACCTGTTTTCTAGCCTGTTGCGCGAGCTGCTGAGCTAGACGATTTTGAGCATTTTCGGCCTTCTGACGCTGTTGTTGCGCGAGCTCTGCTGTGCGGGCCTCTTCTTGTATGCGTGCGTCCTCTTGCTCCCGTATCTGCCTTGCATACAAAAGCTCTTTGGCAAGACGATGTTGAGAAAATTCGGCATCGTGACGCTGCTGTTGGGTGAGCTCTGCTGCGCGGGCTTCTTCTTGTATGCGTGCGCCCTCTTGCTCCCGTACCTGCATTGCATACAAAAGCTGCTGGGCAAGGCGATATGGAGGAAATTCGGCTTCGTGACGCTGCTGTTGCGCGAGCTCTGCTGTGCGGGCCTCTTCTTGCATGCGTGCGGCCTCTTGCTTCCGTACCTGCATTGCATACAAACGCTGCTGAGCAAGGCGATATGGAGGGAATTCGGCCTCGTGACGCTGCTGTTGCGCGAGCGCTGCTGTGCGGGCCTCTTCTTCTATTGCGTCTTCTTCCTCCCGTACCTGCCTTGCATGCAAAAGCTGCTTGGCAAGACGATGTTGAGCATCTTCGGCCTCCTGACGCTGCTGTTGCGCGAACTCAGCTGCGCGGGCCTCCTCTTGTATGTGGGCCTCCTCTTGCTCCCGTACCCGTCTCGCATGCAAAAGCTGCTGGGCAAGACGATGTTGAGCACCCTCGGCCTCCTGACGCTGCTGTTGCGCGAGCTCTGCTCTGCGAGCCTCATTCTGCGTGCGTGCGTTGTCTGGCTTTTGTGCCTGCCTTGGATACAAAAGCTGCTGGGCACGACGATGTTGAGCATCTTCAACCTCGTAGAACTGCTGTTGCGCGAGCCGCGCTCTGTGAAGGGCGATCAGATGGGGAGCCCCCTGCTGCTCAGCAAAGGCTCCAGGTTGGAAGGGTAGCTCTTCATAAATGCCACCATGAGCCGTGTTCATATGCTCATATACAGATTGGGCGTTGAAGATGCCCATGCACACCCAGCATATGTGTGCACCGCACTTACACGACATATGGTTGCACCCCTCAGTCTTCTCAATCCACACTGTACACTGCGGGCACTTCTTGAACCCAGGTTGTGTGGCGAGCTCGTCGTTCAGCCGTTCCTGCTCTTCCGGGTCATTATTTTGCTTTCTCTCCCCGCAGGTCATGCCTTCATGTCCTCCCTCGTGGCACGCAGAGCACACGCTGGAAAGGCAAGACGGACAATGCATGATGGACGCTGTGTCAGACGCGGTGCAGCGGTACACTTGTCTGCAATCTGGCGTCGTGCAATACTTGAAGTCCTGAGGGTGATGATCAATATGCGTGATGAAAGCCGTTTCAAGGAGGTTGGTGAATTGTTGGATAGGCAGAAAACGCTGAAACACAGGAATCGGAATGGGTACGTGGCATTTATCCTCGTCACCCATGCAAACGAGCGGGAAGGTGGAGGCTGATGTCAAGAAATGGCGAATACATGCGCTGCAGTATGCATGGCCACAGCCGAGCTTGATGGGCAATGTGACCGCATCATAGCAGATGGGACATAGAGCCTCCTCCGTATCCCTACTCCTAGGGACAATATTGGATGCATCGAGAGATTCTTCCATAAGTCTGCTGAGGGTATGCATAGCAGCATCCCCACCCTTGATAGTGATATTGGCAGGTACCGACGAGACATTAAGAGTCACGTTGTCATCACCCAGCTCCTCTTTCAATATAGCTAGTCCCCGCGTGACGAAGAATCGCACCGACTGACGCTTGAGAAGCATCGTTTGCTCCTGGGACTCCAAGAGAGCGAGGGCACTGTTCACCAGAGCACGTGCTGCCTCGATGGAGCCTCGCTCGCCGTACGCCTTCACCACCCGCAGTCTGCGATCGATCCGCAACAGGGCTCCCGTGTCTTGCAAGACACGATCCATAAACCGCAGTGACAGCGATGGATGCCAACCTTCCAGCTTCTCCCCTGCTGCGATGCTGTTTACTCGGACCTTCAAAGATCCTACAGCCTTCCTGTCTTCTCCCCCGACGTGGACAATGTGAGCCCTATCGCGTAGTACTATCCAGAGCTTCAGGCCTGCTTTGCCTTGAACTGTTGCGAGTAAGTCATTCCACAATTTCCTCTGCGCGCGATACTGTGATGCAGAGATAGTGATGGTATACTGGATGGGGTCTGGGAGTCGAAGCCAGCAGAAGGTGTTGTTCCCGATGAAAGGGAAACACTGTTGGGCGCAGTTGTTGAACACATCCCTAGTCTGCGTCCAGCTGCCAAAGTGAACCCGCGCACTGTACGTGCCACCCGCGCTATCGAGAATGACCTGCTCGAATCTGGTGATTTGAACTCCGGGGATAGAGTCGATATGGCGGCGGATGAACTCGGCGGCTTGAGTGGTATCAAAATTAACTGGCTTTCTTCGTTCGACCTGATCAGACCCCACCATTGTCATGACCTCCTGATCTGCGACCTCAGGAGGGAAACCCAATAACAGGACCTGCCGTCCTTGAGAACATTGGTTTATCTGCGCCTTCACCCGCCTTCCTAAACATTTCCTCCTATCCAACTCGCGTACTTTCGCTTGCGCTTGAGCGCCGTCCATGCACGTCACGATGTATGCAACAGACGGAGCCTGCCATGTAAGGGTAAGAGCATTTGTGTTGAATGCGGAGGCCCGCATACCGTCCCCACCGCTACTATGGCCCATGAACTCGAATGACAGGCGCTGCTTCCTAAAGTCGACTTCCTCCAACGCAATGGCGACCATTTTCAAGTCCTCGTGGCCAATCAGGAAAGCTTCCTGCTTCCCGGCCGGTGTCCTAGCGAGCCCCAGAACATGGATTCGACTGGCCTCAATGCCCTGCTGGATGAAGAACTCGCAAACCTCCTCGATGGTAGCGTCGGTGGGAAGGTTCTTGATGGTGATTCTGCAGGATTCGAAGCCAAGAAGAACGTCCCGTATCGCAAGCCCGGCGCTGAATGTGACGACTGTGAAGTCGAGCACAATGTGCTGCATCGTCATAGCAGCTTCTTCCTTGGCCAGCTCGACCATCCGCGCTTCTTGCTCAGACTGCCGCGCTTCCTCCTGTTGAGCTTCTCGTGCCCTGCGAATTTCAGCTTGCCGGGCTGCATTCTCTTGTTGCTGCACTTTTAGTGCAGCCTCAACCGCTTCTCGTTCTTGCTCAGCCTGCCGCACTCGTCGCTCTTCCTCCTGTTGAGTTTTTCGTGTCCTGCGAGCTTCGGCTTGCCTGGCTGCGTCCACTTGAGCTTTCTGCCCAGCCTCGGCCGCTTCTCTCGCTCTTCTGGCTTCCTCGATACGAGACACAGCTTCCTGCACACGGAACCACCCATAAGCTTTCGTACGAAATGCAAACAATGCGTTGCGATGCACACCTGCTGTACGCGATCAGCGGCATCAGCCGCTGTTCCCTCTTGAGCTTGCTGCACTTGCCGCGCTTTCTGTGCAATATCAGCTGTCCGGTGCACCCTATCCCATTCGAGAAGCTCCGCTTGCTGAACATAGGCATGAGGAAATGTTTCCTTGGCTCAGGCAGACGATCAAAGTGGAAACAACGGACCTCCAAGGCTTGCTGTGCCCGTCCTCTAACATGTTCCACCTCCGCTTGCCGCAGTGCGGCCTGTGTAACGACCCATAAGCTTTCACGCAGAATGTAAAGAATGCAATATGATACGCACCTGCCGTGCACGCTCTGCAGCTGCTTCTTCTTGAGCTTGCTGCCGTTTCCCCGCAACCTCAGCCTCAGCCACTTCTCTCGCCAGACGGGTCTCATCGTTGCGAGCTTGCCTATTGCGATTAAGCTCTAATTGTCCCTAATTGTCGACGTTGGCTTGATCAGCTCCAATCACAGCTTGCAGAGCGGATCGAGAGTGGACGGCGTACATTTACATTGTGACCATATCTGCATTTGCTGCCAAACCGACAAGTACCCGATTTAGCCCAAGAGAAGCAAGGCTTCTTAACTTGGTTGTTGGGGGAGGTTCCGGGGCTGCGGTTCGAATGAGGTGTGGTGCTGCGAGCATTTGGCCGTGAAAGCGTTGAAGCAGATGAGGTGGTGGGATGTCCTAGGACATTGGAAGTTGTTACAGGAGTACTAGATGTATGGTCCGGGATTTCAGTCTGAGAAACATCAGTCTACATAACACACTTTTGATGAGAACAGAGCTCGGTAAGATCGTCTCGAAGGCTCTTACTGGCACGCGTACTGTTGGACTTGTGGTGACTTCTCCTGGTGAGTCTCCATGACTGCGTTTGCACAGATCGCCAAACTCGCAATGCCCTTGGATGAAGAAACGACATTTCCCGTTGAGCTCCAAGTTGTCGGTGACTTGTACGTGTTGCATCTGGTTATTCCGTTTACATCTCGGGCGATTTTTTGGCACAGCAACTTGAGGCTTTCCTGCGGGTGGTTCAGTGGCCATGGACACGGGGGTCAAGACCCAAGTCAAGGGAGTCAAACAACAAGCAGTTAGGCCTGACGGGCAAGTGTACACACGTGTACAGAGCCAGCTCGATAGGCGCTGTGAGCGGCATTATGATTCCTGATCCAGTCACACGGAAGTGAGAGGACTCAGGAGGAAGCTTAAGCGCCCACAGTGCAAAGCCGCCGACGGTCAAGAATCATCCACGATGACTTGATGATAACAACTATTCATTTCCGAAATCGGGGTTGGTCCAGTAAGGACACTAAAAATGCAGGGTGTATGTGGGTGCTTATCTGAAATCATGAATCATGCCGGTGAACTCTCCTTTTGTGCTTTTGTTATGAAACGAGCTTCCGTTTAGAGTAAGTAGCTATTTACGTAGCTACTGTAGCGAGGAACGAATGAGAAATTGAGATAAGATTGGTGTATTGCGAATGAATACACAAGTTCAGGTGGCGTGAGAATATAACTAAGGCAAAGAGCGCTGAGCGTGTTTGACTTAGAGATTGATGCTTGAACGCTAGTATAGCGCTTAGCGTAGACGTTGGTTCAGGCAATGAGACGTTTGGTGTTATGCACACAAAAGGGGGATTGTAAATTGGTTAAGTTTTATTCTCTTCAAGCAGCTGCTATTTATACAAACGAGCTTTTCGCATAGGAAGGCGCAAGAACATCTGTGAAGTATTTATCTATGCTACGTAGAACGTTCCTACGTTGGTGGAGAATAGGTAAGTATCTACTAGAACGTATGGGAAGCTCGTAGAGAGTTCTACTGTGATGTAGCTTGCTTTGTATTCGTGTATGCGTCAAGTACTCATCTGCACATCACGTGCTTTGATGCTGTAAGCCGCGTGTGAACGCTCCGTCCCAGGTGGCGTGAGATCTTAATACTTATGTCTGCGTTCTATGTTTCTGAAGGAGGTTTGGACAGTTCAATTCGTAAGTAGTTCTGCTTACTTATCTAGACGAGCTTAAGTAACTAAGGAATAGGTAGTACATATCTATTTCTACCTATAATCCCAACATAGCCCCCCCACTGTCTATACCTCCTCCATAAAGATATCCGCGTCTGGCGAAGTCAGGTCGTAGACCACGCATCCCGTGTCGTTCACAGACGAGAAATCATCGAGTCGGAACATCTGGAAGTCGCCATCGTCGTCCGAGCTCCCGAGATCGGATTCGGAGTACGAAGGTGAAGTGGCGCGCGAGTTGTAGTAAGTGCCAGTCGTTGAGGAAGGAGGTGTGGGTGCCGGGTTGAAATAAGGTGAGTATGGGTCGTATGGGGAATCATCGCGGAACGGTCGGACGGCGTTTGACATAGTCGGGTGCACCATGAGGCCGGCGGCTGCTTTGTTGGCGTAGATCGGGTGCAGAATCAGGGCACGTTCGTCGTTGCAGACTGGTGGCAACTCGATCAGGGGAAGCGCCAAAGGTTCGAGGGGAGCGTGGGTCGAGGAAATGGCAGGTTGGGTTGGGAATGTCTCGTTGTTGGCGAGCAGCCAGGACCAGTGCATAGAGAAAATGGCGCAACGAGCACGAGCGTCTAGCAACCACTTCAACCCTGCCACCCCGAATCACTGCAACTCGATGAACTGCGCGACAATCTCCGCTGCGGTTCCGGAAACGATACAGGGATTCTGCGAGAACCCGAGTGCGTCGATGATGGCTGGAGCGGGCATGGCTATCTCCTCGAGGAGGGCGGGATGTATGTAGGGCATAAAAAGACGAATGTCCTTGCCGGGGTTGGCCGCTTGCATGATGGCACGTGCAATACGAAGAATGAGAGCCCAAAGGCCGCTGGCGACGTGAATGTCAATGGTGCAGGCGCCGCCGGGGTGACCGTGAATGTCATGCTCGGTCAACACCCATGAAAGCGGGCCGCACTGCAAGAGGTGATTAATGCATGTAGCGTGCGAGTGGACATCGACGGTGTACTGTGGGCGGGATAGGACACCAGGCATCGTGGATAGGAATAAGAAAGGGATTTTCGTGTAGGGGTAGGAAGAATGTAAATGGTGTGGGGGCTGGATTTGATCTGAAAGGAAAATGTGCTTGAAGAACGCGGAGAATGATTTGTTTTGGGAGAGCTGTTGGATATGCTGAGGAAAGCTTGAGACGCTGAGTATTTATATGGTGGGCTGCAAATAATAGCTAAGTTCTCTAATGTTCGGTAGAGGACTCGACAGTCGGGTTTAGCAAAGACGAACATGTGGTGGCGTTTTTGGGGCGGGCACACATTGTGACCGGTTAATGATAATTAACCATGTTCGGTCAGCACGTGCCTTCCGCTTCGCTTGTGGTGTATGTGTTTGTCTTCGTTCGAGAGACAAAGCTAGCTGCTGATTCCATAGGCGAGACATCTTGCTTTCTTCGTAGCATCCTGGCCTTCCATTGTTGTAGTATTTCTGGGGCGTTCTTCAATTGAATTGCTGTTTTCCATTCATCATGATCCTCGTTGTGACCCTCAAATCTCACTAAGTACTTGGTTATTAACCGTGAGCTGTGTCCTTTCTTTTTTCTTTCATTGACAATTCGATCCACGCCTGTCTCGGGTAGTTCATCAAAATCAGCGCGATTGATCCGTTTTTGAGGCCTCGCGCCGAACTCATCCGGAGAAGTCGTGTATGTTTCTAAATGCGCGATGTTGATAATTGGACGAATTCCATAAGATGCTGGCATTCGTAATCTGTATGCTACTGCGCTGATTTTCTCAGAAATTTCAAAGGGGCCATCGTATTTCATAAGTAACTTCTTTCCCCGACCTTTCTCCGATCGTAGCAGCTGTAGAGAGTGACAGTTGATTAAGACCTTATCGCCTATTTTAAACTCATGTATTAGCCATCCGTCATTGTATGCACTGCTCTGGTAATGTTGTCCCAAGGTAAGGGCTTCCTGAGCGCGATGTCTATCCGCGATAAAGTGTTCGATCATTTCTTCCTGATCGATGTTTGCTTTGTCTGTTGATAAGATATCGGAGCCGGTCCATAGCTCCGGGGATCGCGTGAGTCTGGGTACTGGTGTTACATTGTGTATGAGCGTTGATCCCGTGACAGGTTGATAGCCGCGTAGGAGATAAGCGGGCGCGTAAGAAGTGGCTGTGTGCGGTGTTGAATTGTATGAAAGTGCTAGATTGTCTAAATGCTCGATACAATCGTCTCGGCTAGGCCCGATATATGCTCGTAGAGATATTTCCAGCCCTTGATTCATGACCTCAGTCTGACCATCCGCTTGTGGGTGGTAAGATGTCGTTAGAGAGCGTTTCATACCCATCTGCTTGCAAATGGCTTCCCAAAAATCTCCTTTCCACCGTGCATCCCGATCAGTGATTACTTGTCGGGGTATGCCAAACTTAGTGATTATATGTTTGAAAAAGAGCTTCGCTGTTTCTTCCTTCGTGATATTTACTGTAGTCGGTATGAAGACCGCGTACTTGGTTAGCTTATCTACAATGACAAGTATATTATCGAATCCCCCGGAAATAGGTAGTTCTGGTATAAAGTCCATGGAGACGACTTCAAACGGCTGCGATGGTATGGGAATAGGTTGTAGAAGTCCTACCGCGGCGTGGCGGCCCGGTTTGGACTTTTGGCAAATGTCGCAGCTATCCGTGTATCACTTGATTTCTCGTGACATTCTGGGCCAATAGTAGACCGATGCTATCCGGTTGTAGGTTTTTGCGTATCCGCTGTGCGCGGTTTCTGAAATAGAATTGTGTACTTCTTCTATTAGTGCTAATTTCATATCTTCTGGTACGCACAGTCGCATGTTGCCATTCCAATCCTTGAAATATAACAAGCCATTGCTCCTGTTCTGGTACTGAGGGAATTTATCGGTATCTGCGTTCTGAATCGCATATAGCACGGTGCTCCAGTGCTCATCCTTGGGATACGCGTCCTTCCATAGTTCCAGCTCGTCGGTACTTATGCTAGTGAGGACAGAGTAACTGCTGGATGTATGATAATCGGAGGGCTCGATTTCCTTATCTGGAGTGCGGAGGTCCAGGGTCTGTGGCAATGATAGCGCATATACTGGGTGCTCGGTGTTTTCTGCGCTGACGAAGTTACTAGCTACTGTTAAGAGTTTTTCTTCGAATTTCTCTCCTAGTTTCTCGTACATGCTTTGTAAGGGATCTTCGTCTGCGGAGCTGATCGAGATGTGTTGAGTGGCGTCGACTGTAGGACTATCATGCACCGGTACTCGTCGTCTTAACCTAGATATAGGGTCGACGTTTGAATGCACTCGTCCGGCGCGGTGCACAATTCTTAAGTTCGGGTAAGCAGAGAACACTGTTCCCCAAGTTAGAAGACGTCGGTTTACATTTTGGAAGGTCTTGCTCCATGTTAGAGCAGCATGATCGGTCACTGCTAAAATAGTCTCTCCCTCGATAAATGGTTGGAATTTAATGAGTCCTTCCTTTAATGCGAGAGCTTCTCTTTCTGTAGGCGAGTAGTTGCGCTCTGCTGGTTTGAGGACGCGAGACCAGTAAGCGATTACTCTTTCTACGTATACCCACGAATCATCTAAGGTGGCACCCCATGGTTCGTTTGGTGGCACGTCGTTGTCGGCTTTGGAGATCTGAATAGCTAATGGTGGCGCAGGTAGTTTGTCTTCATAAGCCTTTTCACACTTCTCATATGCTTTAGTGCCCCGTAAATCACGTAGCTGTATGCGCTGGACTTGCTGTAAAATAGCTGCAAGTCCGAAATCACAGGCGTCCGAATACAAGCGGTAAGGTTTTCCGGGAACTGCGTATCCCCGAACTGGCGCATTCACTAGTACTTGCTTGCACAGTTCGAAAGCTTCGTCGTGGAGGCTTGTCCATTCCCACTGAATCCCCTTTCTTAGTAAGGCGAACAGTGGCGCGGCTATCCAGGCATAGAATGGAACATAAGCGGAAAAGTACACCATCATTCCTAGAAAGATCTGTAAGTCGTGTGGATTTCGAGGTTCCTCTAATTGTAGTATGGCCGTGACTTTCTCCATATGCGTAGATAGCCCTAATCTTGAGACCTTTTGCCCCAGTAGTAATAAGGACTGATAGCCGAAATGACATTTGGTAGTGGCAAGCGTGATTCCTGTGGCTATGATTGCCTTGAATACTTGATCGAGATGTGATATGTGCTCGTCAAAAGTTAGAGAAAAAACTACTATATCATCTATGTAAACTAAGGCGAATATCCATAGGTAAGGGGCTAACGCGTTCTGCATGATGCGTTGGAAGATACTGGGTCCATTCTTATACCCGAAGGGCATTCTTACGAACTGCCAAAGTCCTCTGTGTGTTCGGAAAGCCAGTTTCTCCCTTTCCTTGGGCTCGATCTCGATCTGATTGAACCCTGCGAGGGCGTCGAGCGTAGTTAACCACTGACTCCCGACTAGTGCTTGCAGAATATCCTCTTGCTTGGGCAAGGGAAACTCATCCGCGATGGCCATTTCGTTTAGCTTACGATAGTCGACTACCATGCGGGGTTTTCCGTTTCTATATACTATGAAGGCGGGAGCTGCCCAGGGACTCCTGGAAGGTTCTATTACTCCTAGCTTGATCCATTTATCCATTTGCTTATCGATAGCTTCTCGTTTAGCTGGGGAAGAAGGGAATGGTGGCAAGGATACTTCTTTGGCTCCTGGGTACAGCGGAATCTTGACTTTGAAGTCCGTTAATTCTCCTAAGCGGTCGTTGAGGCCGAAAGCTCTTTGATTCGCCCAGATGACTTCCTCTATTTTCTTCCTTTTCTCCGGAGGTAGGTCTGGGTTGATGTCGAGCGCTTCAAACATTTTAGCGCTATCTACTGAGTCCTCGGATACCTCCGCGGTTTTCGGGCCGCCTTCTACTGGTGGCTCGGCGAGTACATCCTCGTCGGTGAACCAGGCAGGTATGTCTCCGAGCACTTCCTTAGCCTCGCTTCGTACTGTAGAAGTGTGTTGGAGGTGAGCGGGCGTGCGTAGTTCTACTATTTTCCTAATCATCTGTGCATGCGCTTCCATCAATACTTTCTGAGTGCTAGAATATTTTTCTTTCTTATCTAGCCAAGTGTGTGGATTCCGACTCGTCCCTAGCACTTGTCCCGGCTGTATGGTGATATTCCCCACCGAAAAGTTGGCTATATGCAGCTTGGCTCGCTCTCTGGTGATGATAGAGTCGGGCGCCGCATATATATCCTCCGCGTTCCGGTGAGTGGTGAGTACTTTCTCTACGTATAAATGGTCTACGTTTTTAGGAAAGTTAGCTAATACTGGTACTGCTACACAGGTTCCTGCGGGAATGACTACTCGGGAAGCAGAGCGAACATTCAGGTCGGTAGCGCGGTAGTGTAGTTTCTTCTTGAAGCGCTGATTTCGCCGATGTGTTACTTTTTTAGAAGATAATCCCGGGAACTGATTCACTTTGACTTTAAAGGCATGGCCGTCTTCGTCGATTAATGATTCTGAAGTGGAGTTTTCTACTCTAATCCGGCATCCCGAGTCGCCTAGTTCGAGGTAAGTGTCCCCCTCTTTCCGTAGTAAGGATAGCGAATACTGGTCTGCAAAATCATTGCCTAATATGATGGGCGTGGTCATTCCTTTAACTGCATAAGCATCTACGTTAATTTTGACAGGAGCGTCCGGGGTATGGAAATACAGATCAATGTTCACGAATCCTGAGATGGCGGCATTTCCCGTGACTTGCACTAGATTTACTTTCTGCCCAGTCTTCCACTTGGGTGCAGGATGTAATTCACTGAGTAGTTTATGGGATATCAAGGTGATATCAGATCCGGAATCGATGATTACGGTGGATGGTGTTCCGGTGTCTGAATTCACGGTAACCGGTACTTGAGTGGCGCGTGATCCTAAAAATGAGCATCCCGGAGGGCGCTCCATTAATTTCTTGAGCTCAATGATGGTAGTGGAGTTCGTAGTGCTTGAGATGGTGTGGTTAGTGCGAGCGATATCTCTGGCTAGACGTCGACGACTGTGGCGGTTAAGCGGGAAGTTAGGTCGAGGTAATTCTGGTGGCAACTGTGGTATTTCTTCGATGTCTAAATTGATGGGCCCCCCCAAACTGGATGCAGCGTTTCGGCATGTAGCCGTAGCATCGTCAGTTGGAAGGTACTCTAAAAATCCTGGTCGGAGTCGGCACCGTAGTATAAATCATCATACTCTGCTTGTGCGAATTGTTGACTAAAGTTGTCATCCCCAGTCTGTACTAAGTTAGAGCGCGTCTTTCTTTCCCCTTGTTTCGCGTACTTGCACTCCTTGTCCCAGTGTTTTCCACTACCACAGTGTCGGCAAGGGCGAGCTCCTATGGATTCTGGAGTTTTGGTAGATACGGTGCGATCATCTTTCGCGAATTCGGGCGCAGGCATGTCTTTGGACCAGCCTACTAAGTTGGATCGTGCTCTCTGATACGAGGCTTGATAAGGCTGTCTGTTGGACGAGTTGCCTTCATTCCTTTGCCGGGTGTAATTTGCAGAGGCGTCTACTAGATTTTCCTCGTGATACTTAATGGCATTCTGTAATTCTACCATAGTTCTGCAATTCTGAGGTTGGATTATTGGGGTCCAGGCGCTAGGAGCCTCTTGCATGATCAGACGAATCTGTTCAGTCTGCGTGTAATTGTAAACCATGTCGATCAAGTTCAGCTTTCGGAGCACGTATTCGGTAGGTAATTCGCGCGGGCTGGTGGCGTCCCGGAATCGAGCGGAAGTGGCTCTAATTCTCTGTCGCTCTAACCATTGGTCGTTCATGTAGTAACCGGTGATAGCTTCTCTTAAAGTGGTCCAGGATCTCTCGTATCGAGACCGGACGTCTTGGTGTATCGAGTAGTACCATATCTCGGCGTTACCGGTAAATCTCCTGGGTACTATGCTACCTAATTCTTCTTGTACGTCGTCGGAAAGTATGGCTAAAGCATTTACTCTATTGATCCATCGAGTCAATGTGTCGTCGTTTCCGTCCCAAGAGGGTACCTCCTGCGGTTTGAGTTTCTTGTCGAAGTGATGAGTTTGAGGCGCTCGAGGAGGCGCGGGTGATCCTCCCGGCGCGGGCCGCTGCGAGGATTTCGGCGGTATCGGAGGTTTCCCTGACGTGTTCCGCTTTCCGGAAGGAGCGGAGCTGTCAGAACTGTCACTTGGATCTCCGGGGTTCCCGCGGCTTGGCTGCGCTGCCGATCTAAGCGTGTTCGTATGGTGGCTACCCGACTTAGATCTTATCGACGGGCTCTGGGACTCTTCCTCAGATTCTTCTGACACAAGTCCTCTCGTAGGCTCTGCTGGAGTTCGGGATACTAATCTGGATAAGGCTGAAGTGTTCCCGCCAACGCTTGCTGAGTGTCGGAACGAAGGTCGCGGCATGGATGCGTGCTCGGCGAAACGCGCTCGGTGGATTCGTGCTGGAAGTTCTGATACTGAGCCCATGTTGGCATACGCGGCCCGGCTCGGAGTACTAGGGTTTATAGATACTTCCGCTACCTTTTCTCTAGCGTAAGAGGTTTCTCGGTGCAGAGAGGCGTCGTAGTCTGCTTTGCTAGGACAGAATTCTCCGTAGTCTCTAAGCATACATTCCACTTCGTATCGGTAGTTAGTGACAATGATTTCAAAGTCGTTAAGTGATTGCCAAGTGGTGTAGTTGTGGTTTTCTCCCCAGGAAGGAAGAGTAGGGGTGACTGGGAAATTCTCTCCGTATATCTCCTGCATCTCTCTGAGTTGCTGTGTTAATGAGGCTACGCATTTGGCTTTAGGTGCGAGCGCTACGATACTTCCGTGATCGTCGTGTAGTACCCATACTGATATCAGCATAGCTTCTAATAGGTCTAAACTACGTCTAACCATTGGCTTGATCTTGTGGCTGCGAGGGATGATACTTGTTCTGGAGGATACCGCACCGGTTTCTGGTACCAGTGCGGTTCGGAATTTCTTGCCTAAGAATAATGCTTTCAAAAACCTGATCCGATTCTTAGTGGTTTTATTGGCTTCTCCCCATCCGTTTAGTCCAGGAATGCTGCTCGTAGTGAAATCCTGCACAGCGAATTCTTTAGGACAGTTGGGAGCTACATAGGGAAGAACATCGTCTGCGTCGTAGGGAGCGAGATCGGTATCGAAGTAATCGGTTGGTATGCGAGGGTATAGATGAGCTGGTGTGTCGCGCTGACTTGCGATCGAGGTGGCGCTCTCGTGAGCAGCACTCAATCGGTCTTCGCCTCCTTCATCGGCGCTTAAGTTGTGATCGGCAGGGAGCACGGTGCTGGGCGTTTCGATAACTTCTGGCTCAGCTGTAGCTATGGCTGTCGTATCTTCGGTCCTAGTACCAACAGGTGCTTTTCCTCCTCTTCCTCTGTTGTTTATAAAGGCCATTCTGATGTAAGTAGCTGAAGGAAGTATGTAAATGTCTTTCTTATTTGTATGTAGGCGCTTTGGTCGTAAGCGGCGTCCGGAGTCCGGATTTGTCCACCAATGTTATGAAACGAGCTTCCGTTTAGAGTAAGTAGCTATTTACGTAGCTACTGTAGCGAGGAACGAATGAGAAATTGAGATAAGATTGGTGTATTGCGAATGAATACACAAGTTCAGGTGGCGTGAGAATATAACTAAGGCAAAGAGCGCTGAGCGTGTTTGACTTAGAGATTGATGCTTGAACGTTAGTATAGCGCTTAGCGTAGACGTTGGTTCAGGCAATGAGACATTTGGTGTTATGCACACAAAAGGGGGATTGTAAATTGGTTAAGTTTTATTCTCTTCAAGCAGCTGCTATTTATACAAACAAGCTTTTCGCATAGGAAGGCGCAAGAACATCTGTGAAGTATTTATCTATGCTACGTAGAACGTTCCTACGTTGGTGGAGAATAGGTAAGTATCTACTAGAACGTATGGGAAGCTCGTAGAGAGTTCTACTGTGATGTAGCTTGCTTTGTATTCGTGTATGCACCAAGTACTCATCTGCACATCACGTGCTTTGATGCTGTAAGCCGCGTGTGAACGCTCCGTCCCAGGTGGCGTGAGATCTTAATACTTATGTCTGTGTTCTATGTTTCTGAAGGAGGTTTGGACAGTTCAATTTGTAAGTAGTTCTGCTTACTTATCTAGACGAGCTTAATTAACTAAGGAATAGGTAGTACATATCTATTTCTACCTATAATCCCAACAGCTTTCCAGTTTCTCGACGTTTATAACAGCCTTGAATAAGCTTAAGTATATGCATGCAACGTAAATGTAAGATCGGCAGACGTGACGAGGTTCATTCACGTCTGAGACTTGGGGTTTTCCTAAGCTAGCTTATGATAAAACTGTGATGCGCATTTGGCATACATGAGTGCAGTCATTCTCCTCTCAGGGCCTCTGGTCCCTCTGGCATCTTCCCCTGCTTTTATTAATTTGCAGACCCAAATTGCGCCAAACCAGGCTCACCTCATACGGCAATTGGCACACGGGTCTCCTTTCTTCTCTCTCTAACGCCGTGCAAACCTGAGGCGCTGAACTTTGCCTATGTCAAGATAGCACCTACTACACTGTTGTTGGTGATTCAAATATTCGACCGTGCAGCTCTTCACCTTGTTTAGCGCAGGATCGCAATCGAGGTACTTGCACAAGATGATCACATCACCCTCATGATCCAACACCCAAATAAGCTCTCGAACGCTTCCGGGAACTTGTCCAAGCTCCAGATCTTCGGATGCGCACCCCACATGAGGTTGACAATATTAATGACCCACCCAAAATCGAGCGTCTCGCCTTCACGCATCCTGTGGCGCTTCACGCAGGCCTCGTCATCGTTGTTGATGCTCTTGTAATTGATGATGCACTCCTTGTGCTGCGTGCACCATCATTGTCAACCCTCTATTTTGACACTCGCCAATGCCAACACTATATGACAACACATCACATTCAAGATACTGCCCATAGCTGCTGTCAACACTAACATCCAGGGGGCAATGTCCCCCAATACAGTGTTCAATCTCTTCGTGGTTTGGAGGATTAGTACTTGGGTGTAATTGCATTTATGGAAGCTAATGGAGCGCCATCTCGACATCAGCCGGGGCCTATGATATGTTCATGTCTCCAATTTCTCTCTTCAATCCCATTTGGCACCAATTATAACTGTTTATGATCAGTTGCTCTCTTGTCCCTTTCTGCTTTTGCTGAGCCGTTCAACTTCGCTAACGGGCCTTCATATTTACAAGCGCATAGGCGGGATCCCACGGCGGATCCGCTCCCCGCATTATGGTGCATACCCTCTTCGTGGTTTGCGGATCTAGTAGCAGGGGAAGTAACTCGGTGAAGCCAATATAGCGTCCCTGGAGGGTCTTCAAGATCTATCAATAAACACTGCCAACCATTGTCAACACTCACCACCAATACTCAATACTCACCGTCAACACTCGCATCCAGGGGTCGATTTGTTTCCCAGGTCCCTCATCTTGGGCGCATACCCTCTTCGTGGTTTGAGGGATTAGTAAGGTCAACCTAGGTTGTTCAGCAATTGTACGGGATTCATCTCGGCCACCTCACTCATCAGTTGCATAGGCTTTTCTCGATCCGCTTTCCCTTCCTCTTCTCCGTCAGATGTGGCCAAAGTCTCGGTGGTATGCTGACCGTGCGTCCAGGCAGACCAAATTTAAACATTGCCTCTTGACGTCGCATTCCACGGGCCGAAAGCTCGCTGTGCATGCACTTTTTGTTGGAAAGATTTTGTTTGGCATATTTGGAATTCGCTATGATATTGAGAGGAACGGGGTGGGAAGTGGAAGCGATATGCATGTAGTCCGTTGAAAGCCGACATGGTGGTAGCTACACATCAGTCGACGCGGCCCGGGCCGCGTTGAGTCGCGTCGGTTTTGTACCGTAGTCTTTGGCGCCTAAAATCATCCTCCACTGTGACCATGCTCAGAACCCCGCTTCGACTCCTGCGCCCTCGCCTCGTACAGCCGCGCTTCTACAGCACTGAAGTACATTCCAGCGATGGTGAGACTTCCCTCTTCTCAGTATTTGGGAGACAGTGCTCACGGCGCCGCGCGCAGACATCCGGGTGCGCCTGATGTCCGAGGTGAAAAGTGCCCTTAAGGTTCGTCTCCTCCCTTCTGTTCTTTTATATATGCGTGCATGTCTGACATGAATTATCATAGAGCAAAGACACAGTCAAATCCACCACCCTTCGCGTACGCATACCCCTTACCACTATGACCTGGTCGCTGTGATTCAAGACGTGACTTACTGACTCACTGACTTGCTCGCCACCACAGTCCGTGCTATCAGAGGTCTACGCAGCAGACAAATCTGCCTCGCCGAAGATATCCTCCTCATCTATAATAGCTATACTGCGCAAGGCCGCTGCTCGTCGCGTGCGTTCCCTCTTCTCCCACTCCTACCCTACCTTTGAGTGTGTCGAGCAGTGCTAGTACTAATGCGAAATCAGGCTGACGCGGCCGCCCAATACACGGCCGCCTCCCGCCCAGACCTCGCAGAGACAGAAATCCGCGAAGCCGCCGTCCTCGGCGCGCTCCTCCCCCCGCTCCTTCCCGAAGCCAACGTCGACGTCGTCCTCGCCGAGGTTATGAAGAGTGACGAGATGAAAGGCGTGGAGGGGAAGCGGGCGCTGGGGATGATGCTGAAGGGCTTTTATGCACGGGTGGAGAAGGGGAACGCGGATAGCGAGCTGGTAAAGCGGAAGGCGGAAGCGCTGTTGGCGCAGTCGTGAGTCGCCGGCGCTGGCGCGTTGATACATTATATATACGCTTAATACTAATGGTGGCACTGCGGGTGTTCCCTCAGCGTTAAGAGGTCTCATCGAGCGCATTTATTCCGAAAAATAAATGCAAGCCGTCTTCCGCCACCTCAAAGACCTTTCCATAGCTCAGCTTCTGTATAACAGCAAACCGTCACTCCACATTCATGACTTGATGCATTGGGTCTCCAACAAAGCACAATGGGTCAGCAAGAGGAAGGCTACCGCACACTTGCAATCGCGCTGCTTTGCAATGTGTTCCAGATGATAGACGACCCGGAAGAACCACAGACTGCGAGAGATTTGTGCCGCATTTTAGCTGCATTTTGGTGCTCTGGACCGTGCACTTATCTCAAGGCAGGCCAGCCCTCGGAGTCGAAATGGGAGAGGATCATCAGTAATGCGGTGATCCAATGTGAAGACATACATTCATCATTCAATACAGCACTGCAACAACATGGGTATGTAACGACGGCACAGGGTATCTGGGGATATCTCAAACGATCTTTCCAGCTGCCACTATTCGTTTCAAAGAAGCAGACCATTGGCTGTCTCTCGGTGCACCCGGCGCAAGATCCTGCACCACGGTAGGATTTAGATGTAGGATACCGGCCTCCTTGATGTAGAGCATGGCTACCGCTACCCCGATGCCACCATTGGCGCGGATTTTCCGTGATCTGTCCAGCAGGACAGCGAGCAACTCGTCTTGGCCCGGGCCGAAGGTCCTAACATACTCCACTTTTGCCTCAGCAAAGGGACAAAAAGAGGTTGACTCGATGGTAAAATAGCGAGTAATGTCCTCGTGGGATGTTTCCTTGAGTGTGATGTAGAGCATCTCATCCATACATCGATCAGGTGTTATGTGCAAGGTGAGCGCGTTGATGAGGGCTCTGTCCAGTACCGGGCGATACACCTGATGGATGTGATGTCGAATGCGCTTCATCTACACGACAAGGAAGAATTCGCACCCGAACCCATTGCTTCAACTTGTTTGCGACAATCTTAGGATCAATCGTTGCACCTGTGGTGTCCAATGCAGCCTGTGCGCTTGACGCCTTTATACGCTCGCCGCACTCTGCCTGCAGCTTGCAAATCCTTTTGTGGCTCGACCAGTCGGCCGCTTGGCATTCGCGGTTCTATGGCAAATGTGAACCATGATATGCAGGGGGGATCTTGTGCACCTGTTTCTAAACGACTTACGCAATAGTGTGCGCGAGAGCATTTCTGGCACGATTTCAGCATGAATTTGGGAGGGTTGTCATCCTTGTAGCAGGTTTGGCATTGTTTATGCTCCCTGAGACGAGTTTGGGGAGGTGGCATGGCGGTAGATAACTTCGTGTAGGTCTGCGCAGTCCGGGTCGGCGGGTCTGACCCTTCTCAGTCCGTAAATGCCCCTATTCATCTCAATGCTATGTCTCAGTGCGCGCCTGTGCAATTAATATTGCAATTCTCGCTAACTTTCGTCAGTGATATGCGCTATTATTGGAACTTTCTGAACATCCCATAGCATCCCATCGCCTAACGTCCCCGACTTCAAAGAGCCGATCGGGGTTCCTATAGTACTCGCTCCAGCTGGAGTTTGTTCGTCGACCCGTGATCGGCAGGTGAGACTGGTGAGCGAGCCGCCGAGAAGTGATCCGGTGCTTGCAATGAGTGCCCCGGTTCTTTTTGGTCTAGCTCGTGATCAAATGTTGGCACCGCTCTAATCCTGAACTGAGTTCAACCGTGACTTGAACTCTGTTGAACTTCAACGGCGGCGACGCCATCCCCGTCCGTGTAAATGCAGCGGCTAGATTTCTTCCCCGCGCACCGAATCGAGCTAATATTTCTCACCCAACCTTTCAGTTCACTGGGCACCTCAGCAGCGTACACTCACCGTCCGTCGAGGCTGGATCATAAGGACTGCGATAAGCTGTCGCAGCAGTGTGGCGACGGAAGAAGGCAGCACTAGCAGGCTAGCACGACAGCAAAAGTGCATCCGACGACGTTGTGAGAGAATCGCCTTTCGAGAATAGGCGCCTGACGACGAAGTCTCAAAGACTATCGGCAGGGATGGCTTCTTATAACCCGCTGGCAATCTGCGCCCTCGACGAACGCCCTCTACCCCTCCACCATGCCCCCTGCAGCAGAACACCCCTGGAGCACCCGGTACGTCCAGCTGAAACTCGCTGCGACCCTCTCCCGAATAGTCGGCGGGACTATCACATGGTTGCATATCATCGGAGGAGTGCCTCTCAAGGGCATTGCGTCGAAGCGCGTCGCGTTCCCTTCGCGAGACAGGGGGAGAGATATCGCAGTGGACATCTACACGCCCGAGGGATGTGATACGTCACAGCCGAGGCCGGTGTTGGTCAACATGCATGGGTACGTCTAGATCTCGCGCGCGCACCCAAATGCCCTTCCCTTCCTAAAGCTGATTTATGCTGACTCTCAGATCGGGCTTCATAATCTCGACCCAGGGCATCGACCGCGCGTTCTGCGCGTTCATCGCCACCCACACCCCATGCACGGTCCTGGACATCGCCTACCGCAAAGCCCCTGAGCACCCCTTCCCCGCCGCGCTCGAGGACGTCCAAGACGTCCTCGCCTACCTCCCCACGCGGCCCGCCCAGTTTGACGCGAGCAGCATCTTCCTCAGCGGCTTCTCGGCCGGCGGCTGCCTGGCGCTGTCCACCGCCGCCTCGCTGGGCCCCGACCGCGTCCGCGGCGTCGCGGCGCTCTACCCGGTCACGGACTGCACACGCGTGTACCCCGCGCCGGGGACGCCCTTTGCGGCGGGGTACGTGATTCCCAAATGGCAGTGCGACGTGTTCTACGACGCGTATCTCGTCCCGGGGCAGGCGCGCGCGGACCCGCGGGTGTCGCCGCTGTTTGCGCAGCCAGAGCGGTTTCCGGCGCATGTCTATATCGCGTGTGGGGAGGCGGATACGTTTCACGAACAAGCGGAGGCGCTGGCGCGGAAGTTGCAGGCGGAGAAGGGCGGGGACATGGATGTGGTGTTTGAGAGCGTGAAAGGGGAAGCGCATGCGTTTGACAAGTTGGCGAAGGAGGGGACAGCGTCGGCGGTGAAGAGGGATGAGATGTATGCCGGGGCTGCAGATATGATCAACCGAGCTATAGGGTGACGAGGTTTGGTAGTGTGGTTGGGGTTCTTCGTCCTGGTTCGCCGCGCTCTGAGATGAGAGCCGATATATATATATTATCATCAATTAATTATACATGGCAAAAAAAATGATTTCCCAAGAGAATATCCTCACTTTATGACCGCTGTCACATTCACTGAACCAGTTCAGACTGCGACGAGCCCAAGTTGCTCCTGCTAATTCTTCCTCTCCATATCATCCATCCCTTCCAGCGCTGGACTTTGCTCACCCGTTCCATTCCCCTTTCAAAAGCAGCATCCCCAGATCTTGCGAAAATCACGGTCAAAGGCGTTCTTCCGAGGGCCTGACTCCGTATCTGGACCGGCCTCGTTCTTACTGTGAACTTCTGATTAGCACAGTGGTCCACGCCGTCCATCGTAGTGCCAGACTTATTCAACTGTACCTAAGGACTGTTTTCAGGGGATTACCGAAGATAAACATATTCGTTCTGAGAATCACACCAAGAAGTTTGTCAAAAGAGGTTATATTCGGAAAGCAATACAAATAAAGTGTAGGTAAGAAATCCATCAGACGAACGCTCATCTCGCTGGCTCGTCAAAGTCCCGGCTGCAAGCAGCGCGGGCCAGTGGGCGTGCCAAACGTCATCGAGACCTGCGAACGCAGGCCATGTTCTCTGTTGAACGAGTGAGCGCGGATGTCATCGAGTGGATTTGAAGGATGTGGCAATTGTAAAATTGCGAGACTCGAGTTAGTTTCTATAAAATAGATCCTAGCTGAGTATGTTCTAAGGAAATCACCACAGTCGGACCTCCACTATATGTAGGGTTTTCGCAGGTGGTCCGTGCGTGGGCGAATTTAGGTTAGGGCAGGCGCTGTGGCGATACGCGACCGGCAACGGCGGCAGTAGTTTACATTCTTACATTCCATTGTACAACGTGGAGTCTCAGATACGCGAGCCTATGCATTATGTGCGATTCCAAACTCCACCATTGCGGTAAACGCAAGGTCCCACACTTTCACGAATTCCAACCCGGCAGCAGCACTGAAGATATCGTTAACAGAATTCTCCCGAGTGATACTGCCGAAAATAATTACCCAAGGGCTTTGAACTCATCCAAAGAGCGCTCTTTGCCGTTCGCCATGTTCATCATATTTATATCTTGATAGTAGGCTGGCCACG
>KV417917.1:4118-31579 GCA_001630335.1 Athelia psychrophila
ACATAGTAAAGCTGGCATCCAAGTGTCCAACAATGTACAATGGCCAAGTCAGTGATACCCTAAGTCAAGTGCTGGCTGTCAATGGCAAAGTGATCAGTGTTATCCAAGTCAAGTTTTTCAAATTCACTAGTGTCGGTTGTTGCCGTCTTTTGTGATAGGATGGCCCATTATGCTGTTACAACTGACTTGACGATTATTTTTGGATATCTGACGACTGCGGTTGTTACCGATGTAACTAGGACGTTGCGACCGTTGTACGCAACGTCTACGGTTTCGATTCCCGACCCCATTCGGCTCAGTAGATAAGTTCAAATCATTACCGACTGCTACGTATGTCTGCGACCACACTACTGAACCCCACTAAAGAAGAGCTTCGACGATTCATGAACTGGAAATGATTGCGGCACAGAAATCTTAAGGGGCTGCGGTGGGGACGAACCTAGAGGTGACATGCGCCGTGACGCAAGGGCCTCATTTAGGAAAAAGCAAATTCACGGAAACAAATTGAAAATAACCAAAAATACAGTAAAAATAACCAATGACACCTACTTGCAGTCAACAAACGGACAAGCACTCTACGAGGGCTCACAAGTTATTAATCACCACGGCCGTACGTCGAAATTAACCGCACCACGCGCACTAGTAAATTTGAATTTCATGTGGTTGTTCGCTGGGTGGGTGAGTTGCAGCCGAGAAGAGAATGAGAAGAGAATGGGTGCTAGGTGTTTGAAGAAAAGAAGAAGTTTTTATAGCTGACACCTAGGGTGTCTGAACTTTTCGAAATAGTTAGAGGTTTAAGACCCAGGCAGTGTTGGCAGTTAAGGGGTCGTATCGTGAGGAGCTAGTCAGTGACGGGAGTCGCTCAGATAGTCCTACTTGGTCAGAGGAAGACCCGGGAGAAGAGAGTCACAGTTACAACCACGGCGGGTCTTTATACCATCTAGTGCTGGTAGCTCGGGGTGTTCAGGAGACATGGTTCGTTTAGGGTTTGGCGCACGTCTGCTGATGCACATGAAGCTCTCCGCCGGGGTCCTATTAAAGTGCAGACTGCGTCACCGAGCACGATGTCGACGGTTTAACTTCGAGCTCAGTATGATGTTTCATCGACACCTGCGACGTTAACTCGCTTTAGTCTCCACGCAGTGACAAAGTACTCGACCGTTGTGCACTAAACTACGAGCTGAGGACATCTGCTCCTCTCGACCTTGTCTTTGAGTCGGTCGGCTACGGGCCCCTTCGGTTTCTGGCCCTTCAAGCTTTCATATTGTTCAACCTCAGCGTTGTGAACGCGGAGTTCGCTTGGTTCTATGCGAACTGGCTGAAGGCGTGACACTTCCAATAACCTTTCCCGCGCAAGCCACTCCACTCCAACCATGTCTTCAATCTGTGTCCTTTTCACATACGTTACTTCTGAAACGTTTTCCGCCTCTACGACTTCGCACTAGTCCACGCATCATAAGTATACAGGGCAACACTGTTACAGCGAGTGCAACGCAAGGTCGAACGAGTACAAGCGCGTCTCGCCCTACAGGAGCGGCTTAGGTGTAGTGGAACCCACCATGTTGATAAGATAAGAAAGGTCCTAGGTTACATGGACATAGAGTAGTACCTCAAGGAAGCATCCACAAGTTTGATACTGGCAAAAATAGTTGCGGATTGTTAGATGGCTGTCGCCCTCCTCTAGAATACTGGTACAATTACTTCATACTGCATAAAAGCCTTCTACAGTCGTCCAAAATGTACCGTCTCACGTAGGACCGGTAACTTCGGCACGTGTTCGAACCAATGTAAGTGGCCATTCGCTGACCGCTGTACGGACAACTGAGCGTTTCATGAGTAGTAAGCGTCACTGTAATTCGGGCTGTTGTATGACTATCTGTTCTTGCCTGTAAACTTCGACAGACTGAAACCAGATAGGTGCCCAGATGTGTTCTGTTCGGTTCCTCTACAAATGTTCTCTGAAGACCTTGTTCTCTTCTGCGCTCTAGGTGTTGCGTTGTCGCATGTTCAGTTAAGGTAGTTGAACTGTTACTCGGCTCTCGTTTAACGATGAACCTTTCGCTTAGCTGCCTTCGACCACGCTATTTTGTGAGCGAGCGGAGGCTCGTTACGCGTATTGATTTATTATTACTACAAATGTCCGTATGAGTTGACATCCTTGTGGGCTGATGTAGCGAGGGCTCCATAAAAACGACGTTCCTATACCGTTTCTTACACTGACCACCAGGGAACCACGTTAGTACATACTTACAGAGCAACCTATACGTGGTAAGACGAGGCTTTTAGGACCCCTATGCATGTTCTTCTAGTAGCTAACCGGGTTGATGTACAAGAAGGGCGTCCTCCAGGTATAGTCGGTCCTCCGACTCGTGTAGTAAGCTTTCACGCATGCAACCACGTAGAGGCGAAACGTATAGATTGCATACTGGATGGTTAGTCGTACTACTGTACCCGGCTACCCGCTAACTGACACCTTCCGTATTTTTCAGTGGGTAAGAAGCCACCACGCCTGACCCTATCGGAGGCTATATAGCGCGGAGGTAAGCATGGGAGCAATGTCAGATATTGTCTGTGTTGAATGAAGGGCTGACTGCTAGAACCGTTAGACGGCCTTGTCGACCTTCAGGTGCTCCGCGAACCAAGTCTCTCTCTAGAACGAAAGTAACCCACACAAAGAAACGACGTGGGAGAACTTACTGTACGCCGATTGTATACATAACGTCCAAATGAAAGTTTGCGAAATGTTTGCCGGTCGTGTGGACTCACAGATGCGGTGAAAACGTAATCCCTGATAGCCCGTTTGTATAGTAGAACAAATTTAGCGCCTTCCGTATATTTTGTAGATTATCATGTTTGTAAAATACCTGTTTATCCGCTAGTAATGTCAGTAGTCGTCAAAGATATGACCGCGTTACCGGTTTAGCGTTCCTTTAAGGGCGCAATCTGCTGTAATTTACGTAAGTAGGACGTGTCGTCCAATAGATTATGAAGTTCAACTACAGACATTGCCGTCTAACGTTCTTTCCAGGTACAGTAAGACCGACCACTTTATAGGTGTTACAGTTGTCATTTAATAAGACTCTTCCAAGTTCGCGTTCGTTGTTAGTGCGGCCATTATCGATCATCAGGTAATAGGCTTTTTTACAGGATATCCATATACATCAGTCTACGTGTCGTAGGGGTAGATAGTCAGCGTTATAGATACCCACTGATCACCATCTGGTGCTCAGCTATCGCTGCTTTCTCCCTCAGAACATGCTTGAACGTCGGTACGGACCGGTAACGCCCAACTTTTCGTGAACGTCCAGTATGCATGGCCGACGATTAAGCTAACGGTCTTGTCAGTGGGGCCCCAACCCGACTAGTCCCGATGGGCTACCACACCGTCCCAGTCACCTGTCGGAGTGACGTAGGTACGTAGTGTATTCTTTGTTATGATTCAGACTTATTTAAAGCGTGAGAAAACAGACAGTGCTCACCGGTAGTTCCTTGGTTGTAGAACTGGATATTGTACTGGCGTAATAAGTCAGCATCGTAATAGTGCCATTGCATCTTCTGAATTTTCTCACCCAGTCGATGGAAGCGCCAACTTCCGTATTGACCTTGAGATATGCTCCTGACGCGTAGTAGGTGGGTGAAAACCTGTAATCATTGCTTAGCTTCCAATTCAGTACGCCAGACAGTTTGATATACCAGGGAGCGACAGGAGCGTGGGTCACGATGTATTGGCCTGTGTGGGCGATGTGTTTGAGTATCGTAGGCCGTATAAATTAGCTGCTGTGATCTTACCTACGGGCAACTCTGCACGTAGAGCGTTCGTAAAGTCGATGAGCCATGTCTCGGCCGAGCCATCTTGGGCGTCCATGGCATTGAAGTCCTCCTAATAAAGTGAGATCAGCTGTGGGCGCACAATGCCATACTCATGTGACACTTGCGTAGTCCACCTGCAAAATGGTGTATTAGCTTCAAATACACTGTGTGTAGCTATAACTCTTACATCGCACCCATCCAAACCATACTCTATGACCCAGGCCGCCATCGTCTTAGCAGTCGCGACGGGGTCTGCTCCAGTCGAGGTGGGAGCGTCAGTGGACCCGAAAAGTGACACGATAAGGCTAATGCCTGCTGCTTCATACTGAGCCTTGACCGTAGAGCGTTCATCAGCAGTGAGCTGGGTCCATTCTTCGGCCTTATCATATGCGCCTTCAATCAAAAGGAAAGACAGCGCACTGAGACGGAGAAAACAGAATGATCAGACAAGTGATGACTGTGAAGAAGATGCATAATTACAACACGTTGAAGCCCTGATGCACAAAAAATGTCAGTTTAAAGCCAGGAAAAGAAGGTTGGAACCAACCGTGACTTCAGAAACGGGTGGCGGTCCAGTCAGTCCAGAGACATATTTGTCTGAGTACACGACCCAACGCGGAGCAGATGTAATGGCAGATACTCTAGTTGAGCGCTCGAGGATCTCGCGAGCCTTGATATCTAAGCCACTAAACTCTTCTGCAATCGGAGAGCATGCAACCTGACTCAGTAGAGCACATGCGGAGAGGATGGCGAGCAAGCGAGAGAACGAGAACGAGAACATGCCGATGTATCTGCGGTCGGGTTTGAGGCTTGCAGGGGCTGCTATCTTGACACTGTTGGGCGCCTTGGATATTTATACGGATTGCATTGCCTAAAATAAACACCTAGGCCAGCAAGTATGTGACAGGCCAGCCGATGAGTACTGCAGTTTGTGTACATGACGATAGCAGGTGACACCCCAGTTGCTCCTTCCACGAGGTGCGGATGGCAGACACAACGACGTGGCATGGATACAATGATGCCAGCGGAGATGCTAGCAGAACATGTCTTTTATGATCGCGGTTGATTGTGTTCGAAGCGGCATTCTATCAATTCTGTCAATAGACGGGACATCCTGCATCAAAGGTAAGCTTGATGCTACACCAGATGCTACCCCAAGCAGAATTCTGCACCCACAAGAACATAAGCAAAATTCCGCCGGTGACAGTCCCAGGATGAAAACAAACCTTGTCGCCGCCAATTCAGAAAGAACAAGCGTTGACTGCACGGCATATGTGGGGGAATAATCACAACTATGTCGGACTTACGCCTGAGAGACTTCTCTGTGCATCTGAGAGCATCTGACTCTGAGTCGTCTGTCGTTGTGGATGCTTTAGCCGGAATGTAAGGGGAACAGAATCTACACCATCATCAATGAGCTGGCATTCTCATTCGAGAAGCATGCGTGTTAAAATGCTGCACATGGCAGAAGATGGCAGAGCGCTCTTCCAAGCTCTCCCGAGCCGGCATTGGCAGATTTTGTGATCAATAGGCACATGCATCATAGCGCCGCAGGATGACATGTTGACATCAGACAAAATGTTGATTGAATGGTATGTAGCGCAACGGTGCAGCGGTGTAGCGATCAGGTGTCCTTAAATACCACTTGTCATAAGATTGTCGATAAGTACGGCGGGACAAGAGGAGACCAAAGTGAGGCATCAGTAGTCGAAAGTCCAAGAACTGTGATTGATACGAGATGAAGGTACGTCGATAAAATCTGAGTCCATAGAGTTGCCTGATCCAGTTCTGATAGCACTTGATACGTTCTTTCATACTTTTGAAAACGCTCGTGAGATCAAAGATTAGAGCAAGTATCCTCATATATACTAAGTGAGCAAAAAAAGCTGTAGTCAATGCCGGAGATCATGGAAGAGAAGAGAAGGTCACGTCGGGACTCGGACGTTCAAGTTGCTAATTGTCGGCGAATATATATCCCTTGCAGTGAACGGAACTGGCCTGAGCTGGCGGTGGCTATCGAGCTCTATCGAGCTTACGGCGCTCCTTGACCCTTGTCTGACCCTCATCACTCTGGCTATGATCGGCACTGGAATGTCTTTCTCGTGTTCTTTGTCCATGCCAATAGACTGAGTGGTTGTTTCCCGATTACTCTACGGTCACAGAGTCCTACTCGCTGTTGGCGAGCGCACCATATTCAAAAATCAAGCTAGGTCGATCGTTACTTCAAATCCTGCAGCACCTATCTTGACATTTGAAAATGACAATCAGTACAATCTTAACATTTTTTAGTCAATCTGACTCAACTGTCAACATTGGTACCTTGCGGACATAAACGTGTGCGGTACCGACTGCCTCGAGTCACCAAGCTATTGCACTATGGTATCCCACAGATATCTTAAGAGGCTTCGACTCGTTGGAAGCTGCAACACATTCTTCTCCGAACATCATGCTAAGCGGCATAGATCTTTCGACGACATCTGGCGTTCTCACATATCTGGAATCAACGCTATTCGCTAGTGACAGGGTGGAGCCCCTTTCTGGCGGCCTTGGAAACTTCGTCTATCGAGTGCATTTGCGAGGACACGCTACCTTGAAAACGGCTGTAGTCAAATATGCCGCGCCTTATCTGGCGTCGAACGTGGCCTTCCCTTTTTCTGTAGAGAGAATGGTCAGTTCATCATCATCATCATATTTGGCCATAGAGGTGTCTAACTATTTAACAGGCATTCGAAGTGAAGGCAATGAGAGCTGTTAAAGCTGCGTTGCCCATAGACTTAGTAATCAGCGTTCCAACCGTCCACCACTGGGACGAAGTTGCCCATGTCATGATCATGGACGACTGTGGGGAAGACAGCCGCAGTCTCAAGCAACTGATGCTGGAACAGCCTCCACCCGTAGCATTAGCCCACACGATTGGCGCAGCGCTTGGCGAATTTCTCGGTCGCATGCATGCATGGGGTGTTGATTCCACTGCATCACAGCATGCGTATTTCGACACGAATCAGCAAGGGAAAATGATCACCAGATACGTCACCTACGATAGACTCGTATCCACACTAAACGGCCAGGATCATCTCCCTGCCCTGTCAGACCCCCCTCTGAACGTCGCACAAGCCAAGCTCGACGTCATTTCCAAGGTCTCCGACGAAAGGCGCGATGCTATCAATCGTTGCCAAGATACCTTGACCATGGGAGATTTCTGGCCCGGAAATATCGTCGTCAATTTACAATACCCGCCTAGTGGCGATCCGCCGATCTTGAAGCGCATTTATGTCGTTGATTGGGAGTTGGCCAAACCAGGCCTAGCAGGCCTGGACGTCGGCCAGCTTTGCGCCGAGATGCACCTCCTCCGCCGCTTCAGCCCCGCATCCGAGCCAGCTGTCTCAGCAGCCATGAATGCTTTCCTGGAAACATATCGAGAAAAATATACGGTGTCAGCCAGTATGGCTACAGTGGTGGCAGGGCACATCGGAGCACATGTAGTCGCGCTGGCACCTAGAACCCCTTGGGGCGGAAAGGACCTAACGCGAGAGGTTGTGATGGAGGGTGTTGAGTATTTGGTTGAAGCATATGCTGGGGATAATGAATGGCTTCAGTCATCCATAGTCCGACCTTTGTTGTAATTTTTAAAGAAAGGAATTGCGATGTCTCCATTTGGATTATCGACCATATTTTGGGACTGTCCTATATCCGGAGTTTACGCACAGGTTCGATCCAAATTTTCTGGTGTTTGCCCTCGGGAGACTAGGCTGTCCCACTTCCCGATTAGCGCCTGTATTTTATTTCATAGCTTCCTTCATGGGGTATATCGTGCAAGCCCCAATATGTTGAGAGTGATATCTTTTGAATTAGAAAATTACAAAGTTCAAGACCAGCAAACAATGACAAAATAGCAGTAAAAAGACAGTAAATACTCGATGTATAATGATAACTTAACATGAGTTCATTACCAACCACCTCCTCGCGGCATGTTGCCATCCCAATTTCCTCGACCTCGAGACCCGCCCCACCCAGCATCTGAAGGCGGACGTTGATCAGCATTATCTCTCCCTCTCCCCCTGCCCCGTCCTCTCCCCCGGTTATCGCTGTTGAAATTTCGACCGCCACCATAGTTGCCACGAGGTTGATCACCCCAATTGTGAGGACCCTGCCCGTAGCCATCATGTTCCCGTCCTTGTCCATATTGATTGGACGGCGATTGAGACTGTGCAAACCCACCGTGGGCCTGCCCCGGGAAATGCTGATTTTGTGATGGTGAGCCATATGCACCTGCGCCATTTTGATAGGGTGATGCACCCTGCCAAGCTCTCGGGGGGCTCGCAGATATGTGCATTTGTGGATGTGCTGGTGGAGGGACGGGGGGCGCAGTGACACCAGCTGGAGCAAATGCTGGATTACCGGCTAGAGTTTGCAACATAAGTTGGATCTGCTCGGGCGTCAGAGAGGCCACTTCTGCCGCGAGAACATCCTGCGTAATCGCCAATGGGGCTGCAGGGGAAAGTGCACCAAAAGGTTGGGCAGACGGTTGTATTTGAGTTGTTGGGGCAGCGACCGGTGGCTGAGGCGGCGGAGCGAGTTTTCCTTTGTTTAAAACCCAAATACCCACTAGATAGTCAGACGTACGAGTCTTCGGTAAGCGAAGTTCATCGAGAAGCTCCATGTAGTCCGGTAGAGGTTCGGAAGCAAGGAGGGGGATGATATACAGCTCTCGTCCCGGACATGCGTCTTTCGGTCGTTGACCCCAAGGGAAGATAAGCCCATGCCGACTAGTGACGTTTAAGGTAAGAGTACTGCACAAAACTCTGAGAGCAGGTGGCTTGGCTTACCTTTTTGCCACGAGATAATTACTGAGGTTTGTGTACCCAACGGAGTCGGCCGGTGAGCTTGGAGCCAAGGCTACTGCTATAAGCTCTTTCGTAGAATTCATTCTCATTTGGAGTAGATATTCAGAGGATGCCTTGACTGGCACACGACCATCGATTCTTAGTAGATCCGCCGGAAATAATGTGCGCCATAGAAGAGAGAAGGACTCCAAACTTCGGCCTCCAACTTGACGAGCGACTACAGGGGTTTCCTGGGCAATGGTTGAGTCCAAAGGCATACTTATCTATGAAATCGTGCACATTTAGTCAAATGTCCAATAAACAATCAAAATTACCCACCCTACCAGACCAGACATGGGGCTGTGACATAAGTTGCGCTTGCTGGGCCTCGGGGCCGATATCAACCGGTTCGGTGGGCTTGTCACGATCGTCTTCCAAAAACATGTCAAAATCTTGGTCGTCGGCTTCTTGTCCATCGATGTCTACATGATCATCAGCCAATCCGCCTTTCGGCTCGTCGATGGATGAAGGCGGCGGCGATTCCGACTGGAATAATAGCTTGTCTCCAGTAGGGGCTGTCCATAACGAGCTGAGATCGAATGATGACCTGGTAACAGGTTCTGGTTTGGATCCACCGGCGGCGAATGGCGATATCCCTGTTTGTGTTGCTGGACTTGGTGACATCGTTGAACTGTTGGGTACGGCGGTACCCTCAGTGGATTGGGTCAGCGAGGGCGGCTTTGGTGAAGCGAAATCCTGCGATGTTGGGTCGTCATCAATGTTGATAAGTTCCGCGAGATCCAATTGAGGCTCAGAGAACGAATGGGCATCTGTGGGAGACTGCGAAAATGTCGCATCAACAGGAGAGCGAGCGGGACCTAAATTATTTCCTTCTCCAGTTCGCACAGCATGCAGCGGTAGAGCTGGAGGTCTACCCCAGCCTGCCGAAGACTGACTCGGAGTGACAGGGGATTCGGGTGGTGCAGAACCTTGGTTCAAAGACGGACGTCTTTGCATTTGAGCAGCTCTTTGACGTGCAGCTTTCTCTCTTCCACGCCTTTCCTCCTCCTCTCTTTCGTGCTCCCTCTCGCGTTCGCGCATGGTTGCTCCTTCTGTGTTGACATCCTCGATGTCCACCATACCCTTGTGGGTAATTTTAGCACGGGGAGCGACGGTTTTTATGAGGATTGAGTGCTCCAATGCTTCTTTCTCCGCTATCTTGATCGATTGCTGAGTTTCCTCGTCTGCTAAGTCGGTAGATGACATCAAGGACAGCTCTTTGGGTGATATTTTCAAGGCAGCGATGCGTTTGTGAAGAATTATACGGTCTGGCTTCGCAAGGTTGAATGTAAGCATCCTAAAACGCTCTCTTAGGAACGTATAGTTTGTTAGTAAGATAATCGGAGATGCAGAGCAGTGCTTACTTGTATTTGCTTGCAGCAGAAGCTTTTCCCTTCGGATCATGTTCAGCATATATGTCGAACAAGGACTGCTCAAGCTCGTCTGTGAACGTCTTCGCCTTGTTTTCCATGAGGGCACTGTCTTCCTCCTTCTCAAGCAAAGGGCTTGAAGGCTCATCATCTTCGGATTTAAGATGAGGATACCGGAGAAATATCCCAGAGAATATCTCATAAAGCTTTTTGAGACAGTATGTTCGCGTAGGATCGTCTAACGCCGTAGTGCCAGAAGACTTCTGGCGCTTCGATGACGCTTGGGAAGTCGGGGGTGGCTTCCGTTTGAGATTTGGCGTCTCGCGCTTAGAAGACGGTTTGTTGGGGCGTGTACTCTCCTTCTCTTCTTCAGTCTCCTCGTCTGATTCAGACTCTGAAGACAGCGAAAGACGGCGAGTGCGTCGCTAAAAGAAGAGGTTAGCCACAGTTGAAGTTTCTTAAAACTTGACGTACCTTCTTAGCTGCCACGCTGGGTGGCTTGAAGGTGTCGGCCACATACTCATCTTCCGAACCTGCATTATCGGATTCTTCGATGGCTTCGGGTGGGTCCTCGCGTTCAGATTCCGAATGGGGAGTGGGTCCTCGGCCTGGAGCATGGCTAGAGGTGCTGTATCGTGACTCTTCGATTGCGTCAGGGCCTTCCCAATCCACTGCAGAGAAGAAAGAAAAAATATGGTCAGCGTCTAACCTGCGCACAGCAACGCACAAACACGGGTATAAAGGAATGCGAAAGTGAGATAGTACAAGGACGGCACCGTCGTGTCGCCCTCGAGATGCTGATATGTTATATATCAAGATTCAAAAGAATGTATGTAGCATAATGAGGTCAATCAACGCTTTCCGTCGATTTTATGCACTATTCACACCACGTTACGCATCTCATACAACGCTAAGCAATCAGGAAAGCAGCATCATTTTGGCGAGAGCAAAAGCTCTAGAACAACGACTCCTGCTCAAATGATACGAAAAGGAGCCAAGCAGAATAATAATGCTGCTTGGATGCGTAGTACGTGATGTGAAGAGCAAGCAAACATGTTTCTCGAAAACTACATGATGTAGGTTGTGGCGCAGACGAGTGGATGAGTAACTCCGAAAAAATTCAAGACACTCACTAACGGTGCGACGACCAGTCAACTTGGTACACGAGGGGCAAACATAAATACCTGTGGAGGGAGGTATTGCTATGAGAATCGAGTTGGAAACCGAATTGATGGAAGACTCACCGATATCTTCTGCACTTCTCTCGCTAAGATCGATGCAACTGAAGTGGTACCTGTTCAAAGAGCAATATTAGCAGGAAGGAAATAGATCAGAACACAAGAACTGACCACACTCTGCACTCCGAGCAGTTGACCATAGGCTTGCCATCCTCGGGTCGTTTGCAAAGACAGTGCGCTTTCTTAGAGGCCGCTCGTGTGCTCCTCGTAGACGCCTTGCCAGATGCCTTTCCCTTTGCCTTCCCGCTCCTCAATACAGCACCTTTGTTCTCCTTCCCAGTTTGATGATCTTGATCGTCAGTCTCCTTTGTCAAGTCGTTACGCGGTGGTCTGCCTTGCTTTGAAGGGGATGCAGACATCTGATCAGCTGTGGAAGCAGACAGCTTCATAGGGTTCGACTCAGATCTCGTTCTTGAGCGGGTTGACATGTAGGATGAGGCCCCTTAAAGAGTTGGCCAAACTGCGCAAATAATGGTGGTGGTGGTGGTGGTGGTGGTGGTGGTGGTAGCTATAGTGAGGTGAGGATAATTTTTCCGACGTCACACTGAACACAAGTCACATACGAATCTACCGATTTGCTGTGCGTTATCGCTAGCTAACTATGTGCGTCATGTGGGCTTCCCGATTATCATATGGCTTCGTGTTACAATTATCATATGGCTTCGTGTTACAATCTGGCTCCTCTTACATACCACGCATGCGAGAGAACTTTCACATTTCCCACAGTGCTTGGACTCCCATAATGAGATCTATCCCTCCATACGTCGAGTCAGGCGGCACCTGCAATTGCGAGTTGTCCACGGCGAGCACGGATGACTGGTCCCATTCAAGGTTTAAGTTCAGGCCGTAGTCAGGCTGAACATGAGCATGAGATTGCGAGTTGTCCACGGCGAGCATGGACGACTGGTCCCATCCAAGGTTGAAGTTCAGGCCGTAGTCAGGCTGAACACGAGTTTCAATGAATTCACTGTTTAGGCGGTGATCGGAGCTAAGGAGATGGGGCAGGGTGATTAACGGCTGGTTGAAGTCGAGAGGCTCGGCACTAGGGACAGGGATGTTGGTGTAGGGTTGATCGGAGCTGAGGAGATGGGGCAGGGTGGTTAACGGCTGGTTGAAGTCGAGAGGCTCGGATGCATGCCGCTTGGGGCTAGGCATAGCATTGTCACCAGTAGGCTGTATCTTTCGCTTGGTGAGCGCGGTTGCCCTGCTGTAGTTGAGCGAGGTTGCCTTGTATATATCGCCCCAGGTAGCTTTCAGTGGACAATACTTGAGCATGTGGTTGACGGTGTTCTTAATGGTCGTGAACTCCGATTTGCAATCACTGGCTGGGCAACGAAATGGTTTGCATGGGTCGTGGTCGTTGGATCCAGGAGTGTACATGTCAATGCGCAAGTCGAACCATGGGGTGTGTGTCAATCTATCGATGCATGTTCAGTCAGTTGAAATAGCCTGAACTTATTAGCATTAACTCGCTCGTGATGTCTCAAATCCGAAAGTGTGCCCCAATCTTTCGTTGCACGCTCCGGCTCGTAGGCATGCTCTACGCACTTCTTACATAGCCAGCGATCACCATCAAGCTTGAACCGTGTCTGGGTAGCAAGCCATTGCGCAAACGGCGAGACAAGCCTCAGAATGAAGTCCCGCCGAACCAAGTTGGCGGACATATGCAAATGATCCTGTTCTCCGTCCTCGAGATCCAGTGGGGCGTCGATTACTGGCTGATCGTCGAAGTCGAAAAAATCAGTAGTGGTGCTGGGGGCATCGGTGTCGGCCTTGGCATAGAGAGCCTTCAGTTGTGGAGAGCTATAGGAAGCGAGTGCTGCGGTGATATCAATATTAATGTCATCTTCAGTGGTGGTGCTGGGGGCATCGGTGTCGGCCTTGACATCCTTCAGTTCTGGAGAGCTAGAGGAAGCGAGCACTGTTGTGACACCGTGAGGGGCGGCCGGATCAATGCCACCGAGAAATGCTACATATCCGCATGCGAAATTAATTAGTGATATTAACCCTAGCCTAAAGACGTACTGCGATGGTCCAAAGGCTTTTTCAGCCAATCCATGGCTTCGTTGCGGTTAGCCAAAGTATCCTCGCCACTTGCGCCAGCCGTCTTAGGCATAGCCTTTCGAATCGTCAAGCGCGCCTTCCTCCTCAAAGTGTCTTTGAGTTTCTTGATCTTGTAGGCAGCATTACGAATAGAATTTTCCGCTTGGACGACTTCCGATTCCTTCCCGCTGATCAGGATGCAATTGGACTTGATGTGTCTGAAGCTTGTAAGAGCATTTTTTGGATATCTGTCAGAATCTTGATAGAGCGCTCGAAAAGCCGGCCAGGTGTCGGCGAAATTAGCGTTCGCTTGCTGCATCTCAGGTAAATTTTCAATGTCATCTAATTGCTGAGCTGTCAAGACGTTTTCCCGTTTGGAGACCACATTCTGATCATTTGAGACGGTCTTCTCGATGACGCGCTGCATGAGAAGTGCTTCGACTGCAGTAGAGGTAAACATATTTGCATCAGGGGGTCGTAGTGCATCGCCGGGTGCCTCTATCTCGCGCAAACGAAGTGCTGTCAGGTCAACAGTTCGACCGGATCCTTCCGCATAGTGTCTACTGAAAGTGCTTTTGATTTCTTCGTGGTTTAACATGGCTTGGGCGAAATCGGCGCCCAAAGCCTCTCCATACTGAGATGATGTCAATGCCGAGTAATGAGTAATGGTATGTCGACTTACATCACTAGCTGTATCACGGCGGAACGCTCCAATGCTACCACCTATTATGTTGACACCTTTGGCCCAATCGAAAATCTTGGCTGATGCGGAGTTGGCCAACGCAGGCACCGGCGGATCCATAAGAAGATGTCCGTCAGGCCCGCATTTTAGAACTCTAACATGTCATGTTAGCAACTTGCCTTGATTTGAAATAATAACTTACAAGGGCTCTTCCGCTTTCTCGGGACGCACAGCAATTACTGCATCTGTAGTGGCAAGCAGTGCTTCCAACGACTAGGGAAGCTAGTCAGTATCATTGAGACCAAGTTAAAATTAAAAAAACTTACCTCATACTTGAACGCGCCACGGTAGTGGAAGTAGACAAGCGCATACATGGGTAAATCGAAGATAACATTCTGGGCTAGGGTAACAGGTTTGAATGTGAGATCCTGTTGACACCCCTCTGCGTCGTTGAAACCCTGCCGCAGATCGGTTAACTAGAATTCAGTGATTGAATGAAAGCGAACCTTAAAGTTCTTCAATTTCAGGTCCACCTGCCATGTGAAAGCAGCAGTTTGGTAGAACTTAAAGTCGCCTAACTTTACGTACTATTCCCAAATTAGCACTCGCAAGTGGCATAGGGGACTAATCAAACTTACTTTTTCTCGTGCAAGGTATTCACGATGACTGGCGGCCAAGGAGGAAGAACGTGTGGTGGCATAAAAAGTTACGTGGGCGCAGAGAACGGTTTGGAGCATGCTCAAGAAGCGCTCGGGTCCGGTCGTGCGGAACCCATGCTGCAGCATCAACCTAAACTCTAGGCGCCCAATGCGCATCTTGTCGTTTTGGAATCGATCGAGGTTCAGGTCATCAATGACTAGACTAGAATGAGTTCTCAGAAGTTTAGCCTTGATATCGCGTGACTTACTTTGCGCTCCTTCTTGTGTCAACTGGTCAAACAGATCATGTTTGGACAGTACGGTCATTCCCATCTTTTTGCCAGCGCCATCATGGGTGTATTTGGATATGCAGAAAACAAGAAGTTGTACCCAAGCCCTGAGCGTGGAAGCTTTAACTTTTTCCTCTCCCGATCTCCCGCGTGTTTTGGTAGCCTAGGTCCACGTTAGCGCGATTTTGAATGTACAATATTATACAAAAGCTTACGCGGAGTCGGAGATAGTACCTGGCGTGACGCAAAACGACGGTATCGGTCCAGTGCTCGGATTCGTCCATCTCGGGGTATCGTTCCATGAGGCTAATTCCCCAGGTAACGAGAGTCTTGATCCTATGCTCGGCAACATGAGGGTTTTCGCGGTCTAACACTTCCATGGACTTTTCCTCGATCTCGGCTAGCAGCCCAGGATCTTCTTGGGCTAGCCGAATGGCCGCGCGAAATCCTTTCGCCTTGGTGGGATCTCGCATGTTTTTGCTAACGGCCGCAGGCAGTTTTGGTGCCATTTTGTTGGGGGGAAGGGGACCCCCCAGATCGGGGGGCAGGTTCTCGTCGTTTCGGTTGCGAAGCCCATGATTGTATTGGTGGTTTGGAAGCATGGTGGGAGGGAAGTGGGAATGAGGCAGTCGCTGCTGCTGCTGCTGGTGTTGCTGGATTGCGTCATTGAGATTTCAATCGACAGACGCAGTGGACATAGTATGTGCGCCCCGACGGCGACTGGCACTGGGACGGCAACTGGCACTGGGACGGCAACTGGCACCGGGACGGCCTGATTGCGTCATTGAGATTTCAATCGACAGACGCAGTGGACATAGTATGTGCGCCCCGACGGCGACTGGCAGGCAACTGGCACCGGGACGGCCTGACACGGCTTGAGCTCCGGGACGGCCTGACGGCCCTTTTCGTCGTGGTCAAGAGCTGGAGCCTGGTAGAATTTCGCGAGACGCAAATGTCCGCATTTGGCCCAATGGATCCCGAATAAGCAACTGTCAACAAATTGTGCCACAACCATGACTCAGTGGCGGTCTGCTTAGGCATGCGTGTGAAGTATCTTATCTTACTATTCGATACTCAGATGCGCACATTTAGTCATACAATGTATACATACACGCGTCGGTTATTGATTTACACACCAATATGGTACGTAGGGAATTACTGAGCTGGGACACCAAGCACCTTGCATTCGTGTAAATGTCCAGTGTCATTCGCTATTAGTGAAAATGGACGTGTAAAGAGTTCTGGACATGCAATAATAACGATGCTGGATATGGATGAAGTGAGGAATGGTAATAATCTGACAATGAGCACAAGCACAACAACAAAAAAAGAGACGATGAATGGATGAATGAATGTCGTGGGATGATGATGAATGCACAAGATCAGTGAAATGTTGAAAACTATTGAATAGCACAATTGGAGTCCTTCTTCTTGTGGCCAATCGTGCTGTGATCAGGAGGAAGACCTCCCGGTATCTCAGAGGCGTAAATCTGCTCTTGGTCCTCCGATAACATCGTAGAAGCAACTGAAGCAGAAACTCTGTGAGACGGCTTATGCGTCGGAGCTGAGGGTCTTCCGCGAGCTAACCCGTGGCCGCCATTTGTGTCAGATGCAGGAGCACTGGACTTCGTCTGCAGCTCGATTTTGCTGGACAAACTGTTGGCTGCGCTGCGCATGCTTGCGGTGTTTGGAGATGTGCTATCACTAGAAAAAGATTGTGGACGCTGCTGTACTGTCCCGCGACCCCGCCATAACATAGAGGGCTTCTTTCGTAATGGGATTTTCTCCTGAGGCTCTTTCGGCTTAGCGGACGAAGAGGTAGCTTTGTCGCCGCCCTTGCGGAAATCACTGCCTCCAGGTAAGAGCGAAGTTGAAGAGGAATCTTGTGTCGGTGAAGGTTCGGGAGACATTGAGCCACGGGAGCGCTTGGTTTTAAATTGCATAAATTTATAGGCTGTGGGCGGTCTGACAGGTGATCCTGCGACTGGGGATGTTTCTGCGCTCATCCCGGACGAAGGAGGACCAGGAACATGAGCAACATCGGAGCTAGGACTGGTGGGAGAAATGCCACCCCCGTTTTTGAGGAGATCCATAGAGTTGGCGTAGGCACCGCCAGGACTGCCTTTCTCTGCGAAATGTGCATACTGCAGAAGCTGAGAGCGAAGATCGCAGGTCATAGGGGCATTGACTGCACATTTGGAATGCGCAATAAGGCTGCATGACTCGCAGAGCACGGCGCTCTTCTTGATGGCGAAAAGGCAAACTCGGCAGGTCATCGCTAAAACAAGTGTCAGAGATATATGCGAGGCACATGATGGAGATACTCACGTTTTCCAAACGTTGTCTTGACGAAGGAATGGTCGCGAGGTGAATATGAATCATCTGGAGTGCCAATAGGCGATGCAGGTTCGTTGGAGAACCTGCGAGGAATAGCTAGAGGTGGGGTGCTGATAAAGAACTCATTGCGAGATGGTTCGTCCTCTGTTGGTGAGCTGAGGACGAGTCCTTCGGGCATCGAGAAGAGATGCTGCGCGTCGGACTTTTGAAAGTCGGTGCTCACGCGGCGAAGAAAGGGGATGCTATCTTGAGGTCGTAGATCCTGTTGAAAGTCAATGGACAGCTAAGCAAAAGGAGGCCTATCGGGCTTACTTTAAGTCCGCTCCAGCTTTTCTTAAGCCATTCATGTTCGCAGAGCAGCTCAGCACTGGGCCGTAAAGAGGGATCTTTGTTGAAGCACTGCTTGAGGAAATCTTCCAGCATGGGGGAGGCATCCTCGGGAAGAGGAGGCATATCGTCTTCGACAATGCGGAACATAACTGCGGGGAAAAAGTCAGCCGAGGGACCACAACTCAAACCACACAGATGCTTACCAGACATGCTGTTCGCAATTTCTGCGTACGGTGGCCTACCAGTCAGCAGCTCAATGACGGTGGCCCCGAGCGACCATATATCTGACTTGGTAGAAGCCCCTTTGAGTTCGATCACTTCAGGTGCCATCCAGTTGGGAGTGCCCGCCACGTCTTTAATCTCCCGCTCCATGGCCCGGAGGTTAAGCGAGACACCGAAGTCAGATAACTTGACGTTGCCGTTCTTCGTGGTGAGGATGTTCGCGGCTTTGAGGTCACAGTGGACGACGTCGCTTCGATGAAGATAAAACAGGCCCTCGAGAATCTTCACCACATAGCTGGCAACCAAGCTTTCGTTAAGTTTTCCGAAAGCCTTGAGGGTTTGGCCCAGAGATCCATTCTCGGCATATCTAGAAAGGAGATCAGTCCGGCTGTCACCAACGTGCGATAAAATAAAACGCACTCAAGCACAATGCTGAGAGTGTTTTCGTCTCTCGCCATACCCTCATATTTGACGATGCTTGGGTGCGACAGACTCTTGACAAGATCAACCTCTTTCATCAGCTGCATAACCTCTTCCTCCTTCAAACCCTCTAACCGAATGCGTTTGACAGCGACCATCTGACCAGTGTTGAGATTAAGAGCACGGTACACGGAGCCGAATTGGCCACGTCCGATGCAATTGCCGAGTTGCTTCGCGAACCAAGCCCATTAGCGCCAAGTCTAATTAGACAGATACAAGTATAGCTTACGAAATGCGTAGGCGGTTTTCCCGGCTCCCGAACGATCAAGCTCTGTCGACCACTGCCATCGATCGAATCCCTGGAGAGGATATCGCTGGCACTTGCATTACTCGACACAACCCCCAGGTTTGCCATGCTCTCAAATCTTCCACGCCGCGGTTTCTTGTTGCCCATCTCATCAAAAGAATCTGGCCGCTCTTTTCTCCTAGATCCTTCGATATCACTCTGGAACCGACCTCGATGTTGACGAGGCTTGTCATTGTTGTCTGCCGGGCCCTCAGACAAAGGAGACGCGTCGCCGGATGCAGACCGAGGGAAGGGCACAGGCGAATCTGTCGACCGACCCTCGTCGAGATCGCCCCGAGGGACAAGACTGCTACTCCGAGGCGCGCCCGTTTTGGTGCTCACTCTCCTGAGCACGACTCGCGGACTTGGTCCACTGATCCCGTCGGGACTGATATCGCGACGGAGGACGGACTCCTTGGGCGCCAGAACGGAGGTGTCGAGGCTATGCCGCGGCTGATGTGAGGGTCTCCTGGGGATAGCCTCCGTGCTCTCGCTGCGGCGGTTCGCACTTATATATGCCAGCTTCCTAGGCGGGGAGATGGATGCTGGGCTCGGCGAATGCTCCTGCCTCTCACGCTCAATAGGTTTGATGGGTATAGGGCGTGTGCGCCCCTGCGGAAAGACATCGATAAAGTCATCTGGCCACTTTCCTTTGCCAAGATGCACCCTCTCTAGGGCTGCGGCTCGGTCAGCAGAAAAGTTCCTAGCGGGCGCAGGCCGACCCGCCATGTCCTCCGGCCTCTCCTCGGCCACACCTGCCAAATCAGCCATGGCCGCCTCGCTCGGCTTCCGTTGTCTCCTTCCAGGCTCCTCCCCTCTCTTTCTCGCCTCTTCTGCCACAGATAGAGACGCAGCAACCGCGCTGCCCTCAGCTCGCGTGAACGACGGCATATCGAGTGACGTCGCTTCAGTGGTCGCAGTGCGCATGGTCCCGAACTTGCCCTGGTCGCTGCTAAACCCATTACGCGCATCCAACAAGCTGGAGTACCTGGACATCTCAGTCGTGGTGTTGGACACCATCGACTGCCGCGCAGGAGACTCGGGGAACGACCCCACAGACGGGGAGATCGACTCCGCCCTCGCCGCCTTGAACGGGTCGGGACTGCGCGAGACGGACTGATCTCGCTCGCTCTGCGCACGGAGCGGTGACCGTGGCGTGAGCGTCGGGGGCACCTCCTTCGCCACCAGCGTCGTGCGCCCATTTCCATTCCCGTTTCCATTTCCATTCAGCCCCGGCGTCGTCTGCCCGTTGTGTCCCGTGCGCGTGCTGTCCGTCCCCGATCCGCCCTCGCTCGGGCTCGCAGACCGCAAGGTGGGCAGCTGGGGCTCGGGCGGGGACCACCGCTTGCGGGTGGACGGCGACGCGGGAGTCGGGCTCGCTGGCGATGCGGAGCGCTGCAGCTGTGCGAGGCTCAGATTCGGCACGGACGCGGTGGCGCGCGAGAACGTGCTCTGGGCGTACATCTCCCCCTGCAACGCGTCCTTCTTGCCGGTGCCGTGGTGGCCCTGCCCGGTGATGACCTTGGACCGGTCCACCGCCGGCGCCTCGACGACCTTCACGACCGATATGATCGCCCGTGCGACGCGCGCGAGGGACTCGGGCGTAGCCTCGATGAGATCGTCCTTGTAAAAGCACTCATCGGCGGGGACACTCTGCGCAGAGCAGGCAGAGAGGAACTTGTTGACGTTCGTGGTGCGCTTGAAACCATCGTCGCGCGGGTCCACGCGCTGGATCGTGCCAGGCCGCAGCTTGTTCATTAACCTATTCCAGATATCATTGTGAGCACTGCACACGGCCGACGATATGAAAACACGCACTGGCAAAGAACGAATCCGTCTCTCAGCGCTTCGCAAAATACCCTCCGCTCCCTCTCTTCCCCGCCGCCCGTGACCAGTCCGCCGTTCACATTAATCTGGCTGCCGCCCATCCCGACCCCAAACCCGCTCCCGCTCTTGCTCCACACGCGCTCCAACCGCGCGAGCGGCTGGAGTCGCGCATCCACCTCCTCCCACTCCTTCGAGCTGACATGTGGCGGCGCGCGGCGCAGCTCGCGGCACAGGATGGACGTCGCGCTGCGGAGGAGCTCCCGCTGCTCCGGCGTGGCCGGGAGCGAGAGGGACGTGGTGGAGGCGTTGTACGGGCGGCTGTGCTGGACGTATGCCGACGGCGAGGTGGGCGAGGCGGCGCCAGGGCGTACGTACTCGCCAGAAGGGCGGCGGGCATACTCCCCCGCCGAGGGCCGGCGCGGTGCGTCGACGGACCCGCGGCGAGTCCCACGGGTGGTGTCGACGGACGTGCGGCGCGCGGTGTCTCTTTCTGGGGGCTCAGGGCTCGTGGCGCGGTTCGTGGGCAGGTGCGAGGTGGATGCAGAGGTGAGCCCGCGCTGGCTGGCGGGCGTCGTGCGGCTCCGCGCCGGGGGCGACTTGGAGCGCACGGTCGGGGAGGTGGGGGAGGTGGGGGGGGAGTTAAATAGGGTATTAGACTTGGGGTACTGGCGGGACGCGGAATGTGGTGTGGGGGTATCGGGGGTGCGTGGTCTGTCGCGGCTCGCCCTGCGGGACGGCGTTCCTGGCGAGGGGGAGCGATGGCGGGCAGTGGCGAGTGATGGGGAGGACGGAGAATTAAGGGGCGGGGGGCGTCTACCAGGAGGCGCTTTAGATAATGGAGTGGGGCTAGTGCGTGCCGAGAGCGCAGAGGGCCCGCTGATGGGCAGGGGCCCCTGCTGCATGCTCCCCCTCTTTGACCGGTCCCGTGTGGGTGAAGCCAGCGCGGAGGCTGTCGACGAGCTCGCAGGCACGGGGGGCAGGGATTTGGGGCTTGGGAGTGCCTGCGAGGAATGATGGAGGGCGGGCGACGACACGGACGCGCCACGCAGGGAAGGCGTGGTCCAGCTCGTATGCCCGGCCACGCGCTGCTTCTCTTCTTTTATCTTCACTTTCTGCTCCCCGCCATCCTTGGTCTTCCCGATGATGGGTGGCGGTATCGGAGACGGCGCCGGGGTTGCCGCGTCCCGCCCAGAAGTTCGGAAACCGACCCTGCTCTCGAGCTTCCTCAGGCCCTTGAGCCTTTCGCGGTCTTTGTGCTCCTTGGGTGCATCCTCACTGGAAGAGCGTTCCTTGGCGGCCTCGCGCTCCTTGCCTTTGTCCGTCGACTTTCGTGGTGCCTTAACGGTATCAAAGTCGTCGGCAGATGGCGGGACGGGGACGGGCTTGTTGCTGCGGGATCGGGTGGCAGTGCGTAATGTCTGTTCCAAGGACGAGCGGATGCGCTGGAAGTGCTTTCCAGCAGTGTCCGTTGTCGAAGCCGAAGCCTGGGTCGAAGTGGTGGAGGTGGAGGCTGTCGGGTCAGACGGGGACGCCTTTGTGCTGAACCTGTGGTTCATTCGGATTGGCAGAACGGCGGCTGCCATGCGTGGAGGGCATGCACTAGTACTAGGAGAGTGCGTGGTGTATTTGGATGACAGATAGGCCCCTTTCACGCTATCGGAGGTGGGTTTCGCCCGCGATTGTGATGAGGGAGCGGGGTGTCGAGAGAAAAGGCGGACGACGAGCAAACAGACTTGTTCGTCGAATGTGCCGCCAAATAGCTGGACGCAGCTCGATGAGCGTCCCCAGATGGCAATCAAAGAGGATCAGACTTGTCAGCAGACGGCAGGCCACGGCAGGAGGGTCCAGGGAGCCCGGGGACGCGAGATGGAGCTAAACTCGCTAAGTCCGGAGGCCAATCGACTGGTTCAGCCTGGTGCAGTCTGGTGCAATCTTCAGTGCCTTTCACAGCCGTCGGTCAGGCGCGTCGTCAAGCAGACCTTATGGATACTTTACCGGATGGTCGATGGGAAAAGGTTAGGGAGACGACAGGAATTAGGGAGCGGCCTCGTTGCCGTTGCAGGGCGTCAGCGATGCAACACGTTCCCAAACTCAATATCACAAAGTTAGGCGCCCAATATCCGGACAGATGTGATCGCACATGTAAACTCAATATATACCGATTCCTACTGACATTGCTGGTACTCCCACATGGAGGCTGCAGGCCGCTGCAGGGTGCTTCCAAATTCTTTGTACATTCCCAGTACAACACCGCTAGCGAGCACCTGTATCCCTGCCTTTCATCCCCGCCTTTCATCCCTGCTGTGCCTCCCATCATGACTCCCCGATCTTGATTCTTGATAGCTAGGTATTCTCAATCCAACATCACATAACCTCAATCAATGACATCGCATCGGGCCATCGGTCTCTTATCAGCATCCCTCTCTCGCTCAGCCCCTCTCAGGCCCGCCTCCCATCCCGATCAATCGATGTCCGCACAGCAAGCGTCCAGCCCCTCGGTACCATATACATCTCCCCGACTCGCGAATCTTTGTCCGGTTGTCCACAAGGCGCAGAAGCAAAGAAGCGCTGCAGATGCTCAGAATCCAGATGCCCTATGACCTCACCCTGCATCAACTTGCGTGACGATGGGCTGAATTATCCGACCGCGATGCTTCTCTCCTGGGGGCCTCTCTCTGCCGGAGCCTCCGGAGCCCCCTGTGCGACTGTCAATGTCATCGAGGCGCCGGTGGCCCGGTCACGTGTCCGCGCGTTTGCACCTGCTGATTGCAAATTCGACCCCAGGTTGCAGCGGAGCGGGAGCATCTCAGAAGGCGAGATGACATGAAATGCCAGCGAACGCAGCCCCGGTTGAAACGTGCGCTGATTTCGCGATGCACCACCGGAGCGAAGGCGTACAAGGAAGGGAGGTGGGATATGCGCAGACGGTTAGGAGGTAGTGGCGGCGTGGCGGTACTGGCGATCTGGCGTTTTGGTGGGTTTGAGTTGAGTTTGAGCCACCGGATGTCGAGGCGGGACGCCTATCAGGAGGCCACGTGCGCATCCGCTATGTCCGTGGGTGTACCTGTATAGACATATAGGCGTCATCGCTGGCATCATCTGCGGAGCCTCGCCTAAGCACACGGAGCAGTGAGCACCCCGAGCCGAGGATCACGAGAAAGGAAGTTGATATCGAATATCGACGGATACAGAGCTCCAGAATGAGATGAAAAAGCAACATAGACGCAGTGCAACTTTGCTAGACGTGTTATAAGATGGGTGTGGCTAACTTGTGAAAGGTGCACGTTCTGAGACCGTCTCACAGCCCCTACAGCCCCCCCACAAATCACAATCAGCATAAAGGACCCGGCATATTAAGCAGATGTCTGTCCCGTTTAGAGACCGAGAGGAGGCGAGGCAGCTCGTGGCGCAGGCGAAAGCTTCTCGCGGATCAACCTGGGATCAGTCATAGAGCACCTTGTATTAACTTGTATTCAAGTGAATAAGCACTGATTTCTAGGATAGCCTAGTAGAACGTCCGTACAAACACAATTGGCCAATACTAAAGGGCTCCTAAACGTGCGCATCCAGCGCAGCGCCCTTTTAGCCATGGACGATCCGCCAATGGGTAAAAGTTGAGCAGAAGAGCAAAAGTCCGTATAGACGAGTATAGACGCCACGGGTGTTGAAAAAGAGAAGCCTAGTGGCAAGTGTGCACGATAGGGGCATGGAAGTTCCGATAAAGCCAGACGTGGATCCTGAGGTGCAGCGCCCATTTTTCCGTGGACGATCCGTCAATGGGTAAGGTAGGCCTCATTATCTGCCATCCAACGCCACGCGAGTGTGACCTGATGTGACCGTTGGACTTATCCTCGGAGGGCCGGCCAGGTGGCGTGGGCACATACCTTATCAGGATGCCGTCGCCGCAAGCAGGGACAGCAGAACGAGCATGGTTAGAGGGAAAATAAGAAATATTACATGTGTGCAAGTAAAGCTTTAAGTGTAATGTACATTTGAGTCACAACATCATAGCAAATCCGCTTCCTTGAGATCGTCCATCAAGCTGTCTGGCAAGACTCGATGACCCCGGTACTTCTTGGCAGCCCAAGCAGCCTGCTTTCCGTTGAGGCCAAGAAAATATGCATTCATGAAACGTCTTGAGCGACGGGAAAATCTGATAAGAGTATGAATAATTGACTGTGTGAATTAAGCAGATTGTACTCACCGTCGCATTGAGATCAACGACACTGAGTCTAATGCTGAGATAAGATTGGCCTCAAGATCACATTCTCTTGAAGAAGTGGGATATTGCCGGTACGTCCGTTTCGCCGCACCCCAACACTGCTCTATAAAGTTCAATTCACAATGGAACTTCGGGAGGAATAGAATGCGAAAACCGCGGGCTTCACATCCGATCTCGAGCATCGATTTTACTGCAACGAAGTCGGGTTCATTATACAAGGTGCGTCGGCAACAACATTGCTTTTGCCCCTTCTCGCAATCACTGAATGAAGGCTTGCACTGTGCTTTGAGCTTTGCTTGTGCCACAAGGCCGCGCTCTGTTAAGATCTGTGCCATCCCTTTGAAGAGACCCGCATGAATGTGGCCTTCCGGAAAGTAGAAAGGCTGTTCCGTGCCATCATGTAAGTAGCCGCCTGTCATTTTAATTTTGATCTTCTGAATCTTCCCATCGGTTCCATGGACAGGTAGGCCATTCTCTCCCATCTGAGTAGTTGGTACTCCCCAGTTTGCCCCTGGCTTCGAGATTCCCTTGGGCATCTTGGTTGCTGATAGCGCACCATCAGCCCGTTTCAGGTGAGTTGTGGCGTTGTCGAAGACGAAAATATGATCATCCTCAGGATAGTACTTGGTCACTATATCCATGGCTTTCTGGGCATGTGCGAGGACATCTTCGCTAGTGAAGTATCCTTCCCGATTCTTTCCGGCTTTGAACAGGACACGGGCAGACTCTTTGCCATCGGGGGAGGTAAGCCATCCGTAGTCGGCTGACACAAAGTGTGCAACCATCAAAGATGCACCCTCGCCTTTTGCTTGTGGCACCGCAGTCTCGCCATCAGGCACCCAGCGAACTCTGCGACGATCGTTCGCATAGAATGTTGATTCGTCATGGAACCATACGACAATCCGTCTCCCTCCCTCGCCATTGTCCACCTCTATGTTGTCTTTTGTCCACGCACGCATCCGGCACTCCATTGTATTCCACGCAGGAAGAAATACTGACTGTCGATGATATACGACATCCTCGCGTTCATGACCGTCGACATATTGGCCCGATGGATCTTTTTTCCATCTATAGCCCATCTTCGCCATCCAGCGTTGTGCCGTGGCTAGAGATATGCTCTTCTTGAGTTTATGACGGGATTTGACGCCTGGGCGGTCCAGGTAATGTACAATATCCATCACTTTTACCCACTTCCCAATGGACTGCAGATGAAGCGCGATTTCTTGCGCCAGGTCCTCGTTATTCAGCATTGAAGCCTTGAATCCGCCGTAGTTATTCACTGGAAGCGCAGTGTGGTCTAGTGTGAAGGTACGTGTCCATTCGCGCAGCCGCCGGGCAAACCAAGGTCCTTTCTGAGCTGTCGAAGCAGCACGTAGTGATGCGGCTATCCATCGTGGCCCTTCGCACTGCCCGAGGTCATTGGATACATCAATGTAGATCCATAAAAATATCTTCATCCACTCAAGGCGAGTCCGTAGCACCAGATCAATCTTTGGGATGATATATCCCTTTCCTCCTGCCCGCTTTGGCTTCAAAATGGCTGAGATGACGGTATGTGCCTCTCGAGCATCTAGAAAATGCGGTGCTGCTTTCACATCCCCGTGATGCTCTGCTGCCAACGGGCTCGACGACGGCTCCGACATACTAGGCAGCTGTCCAGCACTCTCGTCCTCCGTCACTTTAGCAGGACTACTTGTGCTTGCTGTTTCCGATCCACTTTCAAGCGGTGGTGTCGGATTTGGGTCTCCCGCCGCGTCTTCGCGGTCACTGTCACAGTCGTGATCACTTCGGTAATTGTTATCATCTGAATCGTCGGTGTCCGAGTCTGACTGTGTTGCCATGCCAGGCATATCAAGCTCGTCATTGCCTTGCAGAGGGGGGCTCTCGTCTTCAAACAGATCATCTGCAAATGCTTCTCGGTCGCGCTGCTCCTCGGGACTGTATACAAAGAATTTGTCGGCAAAGAACCACTCTCCTGGTGGTCCAGGTTGTTGCTCGGGCTCCTCGGAACTTATTGTGACTGTTTGCGATGGCTTCGCGAGCCCTGGTGAACTATTTCTGTTGTACGGAGGCACCTTGGATGCTATGTCATTGTACAATTCCCCTCTGTTCCTTCAATTGACTCACATTTTCTTTGCCAGAAATTTTAGCCTTTTTCCGTGTTGTAGGTAGATTCTCCAAGCGCTGCACATTAGTACGGTTTCTTTTTGGCATGATTAGAAGCACAGTGATGATCGGGTGCTGACGGGCTGCTGGGGCTGGGTTCCGGGCACTCGCAGGTTGCTCGCATGCACGTTGCCTTAGCATAAACCATCCAAATGTCAGTGTAAATCAATAAACAACTTCAAATTTTCATTTCTTGTAAATCGGCTACAGCATTAATTCGAAAAGCTATGAATGCAAATATTGCTGCAGGCGATTTGCGATTGCTCCGCTTCTCAAGATGTAGTTAAATTATTCCTGCGAAAGTCACGAAAAGTCACGGAAAAGCACGTGACGTTGGATGGCAGATAATGAGGCCTACCTTAGAAGTTGAGTAGAAGATCAAAAGTCTGTATAGACACCACGTGTGTTGAAAAAGATAAGCCTAGTGGCCAGTGTGGACGATGCGGTCGTGGAAGTTCCGATAAAGCCAAACGTGGATCCTGATATCGGGTAAGCCTAACCAGTTGTCGACTGGTGAGCTGTGGCGGCCTCGCTGTGATATTGAAGGGCGGCTGTGGGACCTGGGTGCAATCCGCGAACGAGCCTAACCAGATTCAGCTCCTCTACGATATTCAGGAAAGGGGCCAGCAAAAGATGG
>KV417918.1:1153-16160 GCA_001630335.1 Athelia psychrophila
TAATGCAAGAATATCAATCGCACTTGAAAGGCTGATATCTGAATTTATTTTAATGGCCTGACACAGGTTCCAGGGGAGGACCAGTGTGCTCTTGGTCACATGGTAGCCACGAGCGAAAAAAGTGTGTAGGCGAGGAGCATGGGCAAAGAGATCAATCTTCGTCAAAACCTTCTCCCAGACATCGAGCTCGAGCATTTCCAAATTCGGTAGTCGAGACTTGATGGAATACATGCATCTAAGCATGGGCAATGGGAGCTTGAAGTGAACATTACGCCATCGTGTGGAGGTGGCAGCCAACATTTCCATCACCTTACGCATGGGGTCACGGAGGTCTTTTTGAGTTTCGAGGTGGATGGATAGGGGACTATCTCCAGAGCGGGAGAACCACATGCTTGCGAGCGCAATGTGCTGTTTCGCATCCTTTGGGCGTAGGACGAGGGAAATTGCCGACCACAGTCGCGGAGTGCTCAGTGCGACATCCCTCCATGGACGACTGACACTGGCAATCGCCATGGGAGTCTTGTTGTCGCCGCAATAGTCTCCATCCCGTCGAATGTCCGGGTCCATCCAAGGAACAATGACACACTGTTGGAAGATCTGTGAGAGCACTTCGGCAGGCAAGCGGCTGACGGGGCAGATAAGGGACTTCTGGGCGTCCGCGAAGGATTGCAGCGCCGTTCGCTTCAATTCAAGCTCCTCTATCGCTGCTCGAAATCGCGAGATTTCGCGATCGAGCTCGGAAATGTCTGCGAGGGTTGCGGTCACTGTTTCATTGACCAATGCGGTCTGGGATGGCGCAAGCCCACCGCAACCAAACATGGTGTGGATAGGAGATGTGCGAATGTCGATATCCGGCCTTGTGAGGGACTGGTTGCAGTGGTAGCAGACGGCGCCGGTGGTCGTGTTTGTGTCCACCATGCTTTGAGGTTCCTGTGAGCACGTTGTACGACGTTGAAGATGATACTGATATCAAGGAAGACGAAGGATTTTCAACGAAGTGGTCGTCGTCGTAACTTGCAGGTACGTGACGTGGGAATGTCGCACATGTCAATTAATTAGGATCGGAACCCAATCTGAACACCGCACGGTGTCGAGCAACTTGAACATCTCAATGTTGCCACCTTGCAGCCTTGTAGTGCTCTCAGAGAGACAGCGATGAGCTTACCGAACCTTGCATGGACTATCGCGCACTGAAAGTCCTCGAATCACTTGCACTGTGAACCAAAGACGGTCGTTCGAGATTAAATTTTAACGCTGCCCATACATTACCATCCGGATATAAAGCGGGGAGAAAACTATTGCTACATTGGTATTAGCCGTGCGTCCTTGTGGTGGCGGCATTAAATCGTAAAGAATATGTCCTAAATCGTGTCCTATCCCATACCGACAGACTGCACCCACTACACCTCCGAGATGGGCTCCTTCGGCAGCGCGGGCGCGGACGGCGCGTACTTGCTCTTGATCCGCAGCGTCGGGCCGTACTTGAAGAGGACGAACGGGATGGGCATGAGGAGCAGCGCGATGAACCCGACGAGCGAGCTCGCCCAGTGCGGGCCGAGCGCGGTGTACATCTGCGTCGCGAACAGCGGGAACGCCGCGCCCGCGAGGCTGCGGCACACCGTGTTCGCCGCGAGCGCGGACGCGGACACGAACAGGTACGCGTCGATCGTGTAGTTGAACAGCGCGAGGAAGATCCAGCAGATGCTGAACCCGAGCAGCACGCCCGCCATCATCGGCGCGGCGAAGGAGATCGACGCGTAGGACGTCCACGCGAACCAGAAGAAGGAGATCGCGAAGAAGGGCGCGGCGACGATCGCCATCTCGAGGCGGAACTCGGGCGGGACGGGGTTCGGCGCGTGCTGCGCCATCGCGCGCTCGTAGCGCGGGTTGAAGTACACGATGTAGGTGACCACGGCGATGAGCCCGCCGACGGGGAGCGGGAGGAACATGAGCCCGGAGATGCCCGCGTTGAACCCGTGCAGCTCGGTGAACACGATCGGGTACGCCTCGAAGAGCAGGTAGAGGCAGCCGTACACGAAGCTCATGTACACGGTGATCGCCATGAGCATCGGCTCCGCGAAGAGCACGCGGAACGGGCGCGCGAGCGTGCTGTTCAGCGTCTGCGCGAGCGTCTTCTTCGCGAGGCGCTCCGTGTGCGCGTAGTAGCGCGGCTCGCCGGTCTCCTTGCGCATGCGCTTCGCCTTCTGCACGAGCAGCGCCGGCGCGTAGGTCTCGGGGAGGGTGAGGACGATCTGCAGCCAGCAGACGCCCGCGAAGATGGTGAGCACCCAGAAGACCCAGCGCCAGGACGCGCCGCTCACGGCGATGAAGCCCGCGACGGTGGGGCCGAGGGCGGGGCCCGCAAAGGGCGCGAGGGTGAACATGGCAAGGGCCTTGCCGCGCGTGCGCGCGTCCCAGATGTCCGCGATGAGGGCACCGGAGTTGGTCAGCGGGGCGGCGGCGAAGGTGCCGCCGAGGAAGCGGAAGACGAGCATCTGCGCGGCGGAGGTGGACACTGCGGCCGCCACTTGGAATATCTGCTTGGACGTCAGTGCGGGTTTTGCGGTGGCTAAGTGCGGTACTCACTGTGTAGACGAGGAAGGCGAAGATGAAGACGGGCCGGCGGCCGTACACCTCAGAAAGGGGCCCCCATAGTAGCGGGCCGACGCAGTAGCCGGCGACAAAGAGCGAGATGGTGAGGGTTCCGAGCTCTTCTGACATGTGGAATTCCTCCATGAGCTGTGGCACGATGCCTGACGGTGCAGAGCTCGCGAATGTCCTGCGAAGCTGTCAGATTAGATCAAAGACCGGGCCGGAAAGAGCTCACGCGTTGAGGACGAGGAGGCCGGCCGTCATTGTGAGGTACCATCGCTTCGCATTACTCCAATTCTGGGGAAAAGGGTAAGCCACATGTCACGTGAAGGGTTTTGACAGGCAGGGGGAAATGCTGAGATTTTGGCACGCCATCCGATGGCAAGGCGCAGTGACAAGTACTCGCAAGCCGGGGATGGCTGCCAGCTCGCGGCCAAATGGTATGTTGGCGAGGAGTCGAAACAATGCTCACCTTTGGATTCTCCGGATCGCCCTCTGTAAAATTGACCAAATGTGGATCCTCCTTTTCCTCCCGCTTTTCGTTATCAGCAAAGATGGCGGGGTCCAGGAGCTCGTCGCCCGGTGGGGGGCGGGGCGGGTCGATGATGGTGGAGGCACGGCTCGCGCTGTCGTCAAAGGTGCTCATGGTGGGGAGAGCGAGGGGGGCGAGGGGAAGGCTGGATGTGACTTGTTGTGTATCTTCTCCTTGTAGGGTTAATATACTGATGCGATGTGATTGATGCGACTCGGTGTCCGCGAGCGCACGGACGATTGCTCGAAGCGTTTCCTGTCAGCCGCCCGGTCCGCTTCCTTCGTGTTATGACGTCGTACGTCATTGTCATTAATATTGGGACAGGATCGGCCACCTTGAGTCAGCTTCGCCAACACAGCGACATGTACTCCGATTCGACGGGAAATGTGGGTGGGTCCAACGAACTCGTGACGTTTACGTGATTCTAATTGGCATCAGCTGCCAGTCAAGTGACAGCTTGGTGACAGCTTGCAAAGATCGCTATGGACTTTACAGGTGCGCCCACTGCCCCGTCCCCGACCCACTCTGACCTTCCGCAGAGATCTACAAGCAGTCGGCGGGCCTCGTCCACTTCAGCCCCGGTGCAAACTTCATCGCCACCGCCGTCCTCGACCGCCTCATCGTCCGCCGCGCCGACTCCTTCCAGATCACCCGCACCTGGCTCCTCGACCCCCCCAAGCCCAGGGACCCCATCCACCCCATCTCCCACATCGGCTGGTCCTGCGACTCCGAGTACCTCCTCGCCGCCTGCGCCAAGCGCGGCGTCGTGCGCGTGTTCAAGCTGCGCGAGGAGCACTGGGCCGCCCGCATCGACGCCGGCACCGAGGGGCTCGTCAGGGCGGAGTGGGCCCCCGACGGCCGCCACATCCTGTGCTTCTCCGAGTGGGGCCTGCGCGTGACGGTGTGGTCGCTCGTCACGGGCGGCGCGACCTACATCCAGTTCCCCATCCACCCGGAGCGCGGGTACGCCTTCCGCGCGGACGGGCGCTACTTTATACTCGCGGAGCGACACAAGTCGAAAGACACGCTCGGCGTCTACGACACGGCCGACGGGTACAAGCTTGCACGCGTGCGTCCCTCCCTTTTGTTCGTGGTTGCGCGCTAATCTACACGCAGCACTTCCCCCTGCCGACCGCATCGCTCGCGCACCTCGCCCTCTCGCCCACAGGCAACCACCTCGCCGTCTGGGAGGGCCCCCTCGAGGTCCGCCCGCCCCCTCCCCTTCATCCCCTATTCTCTATCGCTGATAGCTGACCGCTAACGCACAGTACAAACTAACCATCCTCACCCTCGCCGGCGCGCTCCTCGCGACCTTCACCCCCGCCCCGGACCCCGGCTTCGGCGTGCGCGCCGTCGCGTGGCACCCCTCCGGCGCGCTCCTCGCCGTCGGCGGCTGGGACGACACGATCCACATCCTCGACAGCCTCACGTGGGGGCCCGTGCACACGCTCGCGCTCGGCGCGGGGCGCATCCCCGCGGGCGTCGCGATCTGGCGCGAGCCCCCGGGGTGGCTCGACTCCGACGCCGCGCGCGGGTTCATCTCGTACGAGAAGCTGCGCGGCGCGCAGACGCTCAAACCAGACACGCACACAAGCACGCACACAAGCACGAAGGCGGACACCAAGGGCGCGCGGGACAAGGACAAGGACGGGGGGAAGGCGCGCGCGGGCGGCGCGGTGCAGCTCGAGTGGAACAAGAACGGGACGCTGCTCCTCGTGCGCTTCGAGGCCACGCCCGCCGCGGTGCACGTCTTCGCGTTCCCGTCCCCCGCCGCGCCCGCGCCCGCGACCCCGCGGCTGCGCAGCGTGCTGCTGCACACGCGCGCCGTGCTCGCCGCGCGCTGGAACCCCGTCCGCGCGGGGAGCCTCGCCGTGTGCTGCGCGGCGCGGAGCGTGTACACGTGGAGCGACGAGTGGGTGGGGGAGGGCGCGGGCGCGGCGCTGGGGCTGGGACTGGGCGAGGAGGAAGAGGGGGAAGGGGAGGAGGTGGCGGAGTGCATCGGGGTGCCCGCGCGGAAGTTCGAGACGCGCGATCTGAGGTGGGCGCCGGACGGGAAGGGGATGGTCTTGATTGATAAGGACACATTTTGCTGTGCGTTCGAGGTCCAGGAGGAGCCGGAGGTTTATTATGGGGGCGGATGCCGCAATTGTGCGGTCTATGGCGTTGTATTTTTAGTGTTGGCGTGCTGGCTTGAAGCCGATATTATTGCAAAGTTTTTATCCAGACTCACACAGCTTGCCGACACTATGCACATATGGTTTCTAAGATAAACAGTGCAGAGTCATATTGCACTCGCAATCATGGTCTCGTTGTGGATGCGACTACTTTCTAATGTCCGATCTGAAGCGCGGCCGACACATTTGAACTCATTGGCTGGTTGATGCTAGGTTGAACGTCGAGGTTCGGAAATGCCAGATCTATCATAGACCCATAATTCTATTTGGCACCCCAGGGCGTACCCCCAGAATCGCGGTACCCCCCGCGGTACACGCCAAGAAATGGCGCCCCTTCCAGGAGCCCAATATGCAAGTTGTATACAAGTTTCAAACCGAAAACGAAAACGTAGGCTGCCGCCACTAGCACACTAGAGACTGCTCTCAACTGGTGGCGGTTCTGGTGGCAGTATGCATGGCTCCCCTTCAGCTTCATGAACTCATCCTCTTTCTGTGACTTAATCCTGGAGCCACTCATGTATCTACGGAATGGTTCATTCAAGTCGAATGATACCACTAATTACATCGAGTGAAAATTTACACTGTGGCAATCATACACGATACTTTACGCTGCCGACCGTAGGTTCGGTCACACATCACGGCCACCCAATTTTACCTCGTGTTAAATCGCCTCAACTCGAACGAGAATTTATTGGCCTCGCCGGGCGAGAAATTTCTAGATTTTGCGAACCTACGGTCGGCAGCGTAAGTACAGTACCCCTTGGTACTCCCCCACCCATACTCAAAGTCGGGGAAGAAATATGCGAGGATAAACGGGAAGCAGCAGATAAATTAATTTACTTAGATTTACTCTCTGCAAGAATGTTGAGCATGGGCATTTAGCCTACCGAAAGAAACCACCCACCACAGGGTGGCTTGTCTGTGGCGCAGGAATCGGCAAAGTTTGAGAGCGACATTATTATTCCCACGCATCGCGTCCTCTCCTGGCAACCACCTGCTCATTAAAAATCCAGGGTCCTTCGCCGTCCTGCATAGACATTGATATCGCCATCCTGTTACAGTCAATTTGGCCATTCGACACGTAAGTGACGCGTCCTTAACGTCGTATAACATGCTCATAAGAACCTGAAAGCATGGCGAACACAAACACGACCACCGGCACGGTCTGCTACCACTGCAACCAGTCTCTCACAAGGCCAGATATCGACATTCGCACATCAAATATACCCGCCACACTGGGTTGCGGTGGGCTTGCGCCACCCCAGACCGTATTGGTCAAGGAAACAGTGGCCGCAACCCTCACAGACATTTCCGAGCTCGATCGCGAAATCTCGCGATTTCGAGCAGCGATAAAGGAGCTTGAACTGAAGCGAACAGCGCTGCAGTTCTTTGCGAACGTCCATAAATCCCTTCTCAACCCCGTCAGTCGCTTGCCTGCCGAAATGCTCTCGCAGATCTTCCAACAGTGTGTCGTTGTCTCTTGGACGGACACTGGACGGGATGCTAGGTACTACCCGGGCGACAACAAGACTCCCATGGCGATTTCCAGCGTTGGTCGCCAATGGAGGGACGTCGCGCTGTGCACTCCACGGCTGTGGTCATCAATTTCCCTTGTCCTACGCCCAAAGCACGCAAAACAGCACATCGCGCTCGCCGGCATGTGGCTTGCTCGCGCTGGGAACAGCCCCCTATCTATCCAGCTTAAAACCCAGAAGAACATCCGGGACCCCATGCGAAAGGTGCTGGAGGTGTTTGCTATCAAGTCCACACGATGGCGCAACATCCACTTCAAGCTCCCATTGTCCATGCTCGAATGCATGTCTTTCATCAAGTCCCAACTGCCGAATTTAGAAATGCTCGAGCTTGAGGTCTGGGATGAAGACCCTCCTTTGACGAATATGGATCTCTTCGCCCATACTCCTCGCCTACATACTTTCTTCGCTGGTACGAACGTGACCAAGAGCACACTGTCACTCCAATGGAACCAGATCCGGGTCATCAAAGTATCAAAATCAGATATCAGCCTGCCAAATGCGATTGATCTTGTTGCATTAGCACCGAATATCGAAAGTTGCGAGCTCCGACTGCGGAAATATAACAGGGACCCGGTGCCTGCCCGTACCACCGTGCAGCTACCTCAATTGCGATCATTATCTGTCGAATTTGACGGCAGATTATCCACGCCATGTGCTCTGTTCCGCACTCTATGTATGCCAAACATATGTCAGCTATCACTGGCCACGTCTGACCTATCTTGGGAACCATTGATACTACCTTTGGCGTCACTATGCTCTCAAGCATCGCTACAAACGCTTGCTTTACGAACACGAGGCAGCATCGGCATCGATACAGAGAACTGGCTGGCCGGCAAAGAAATAGTTCAAATCCTCAAGGCCGCGCGACAGCTTCAGGTGTTGGAGATCCTGGATTACCAGCCGGAATTCATCTCGGACGACTTTCTGCAAGCTTTCGCGCAGCTTGGCCCATCTGAAATCCCCGTTCTGTGCCCAAACTTACAAACAATCTGCTTCCGTGTCCCCTCGGACACCAACCTCGCTTCTTTCGCACTGGCATTACATACGCGCGGCTCATCAGGCACTCAAAACAAATTAAAAACTGTGACCCTAGTCTGCCATACATCCGAGATGGCATCGGTGGAGGAAACTTTGCAGACATCGGCGTGGTTGGATCAGCTACGAGATGCGGGCATTAATATGCAGCTCGGAGATTTGATGTCCTATGTCGCATGGGGATGACTAACCATTCCCTTCATAACTCGAGTATGAAGAAGTCAACGGATGAATGTGGCCCTGGGTACAGCGAGACGGGCCGGGGAGGCCAGTCCAGGTAGGGGCGGATGGGGCGGCGCAGGACGCTTAAGGCGGGCATGTGGACTCGCTTAGGCGCAGTGTACGTTGTTGCGATGTTGTTTTGAGTGCTCTGGTGCTGGTTTGGAGCCGATATTATTGCACAATATTTTATTCAGACTCGCATAGCTTGCCAATACACATATGGTTTCTGAGATAAACAGTGCAGGGTCATCTTACACTGCACTGACAATCATGGTCGCGGCGTGGATGTGGCTACATTATAATGTTCAATCTGAAGCGCGGCCGACACATCTAAACTCGTTGGCTGGTGGCCGCTGGGTCGAACGTTAACATTCGGACATGCCAAATATATCATAGGTACAAAGTTCTATCTGGCACCTCGAGGCGTAACCCCAGAACCGTGGTGCCTCCCGGGGTGCACACTAAGAAATGGAACCCCCCCCTCTAATGTACAATTATTATGCCAAAAACATAAGCCGCCGCCTCGCTACTTCTCTCAGTCGGTGGCTGACACCCTCATTTCAAGATTTCGTGCTTCTTTCGACAAGCCCCTTCAAATCAGGGTGATGCAGACCCAGTTGTTTCTTCAACCGAACAAGTCTGAATGAAATCCAAATGAAATCATTCAAATTCTGGAAGGAATGATCATATGCAAGATTCAGAAGGATTGAAAGCATCCGCTCACGCTCCGGCGCTTGCACTAATTAGATGAAGGGATCCAAGCAGCTCAGCATCATGTCATGTTCCCTCAAGGACTTTCCACTGCCCTCGTCTTGGATTTCTTCGAAGCATTGGTTGCCAGGGTCAGTGCAAATGTCCCAGAGTGTGTTGGTGGGCTCCCCGTCTCGATCCATGGGGGTTCTTAATCGAACATTTCAGGGGATGCTCTCACACGACTGGCGCCGTCGAATATTTGTCCATCGCATATTCGATCAAAATCCTTCCGCATAAGAAAAATTCGCGATAAACTACAGTCATCTACCGGCCACTGAGACACCCAAATGATGTTCGGGTTGGTGTGACCTCCACAGGTCGCAGAAATTCCTGATTTTTAGCTCATGTTGTAGCTAGACCTTTATTCTATATATTTCAGTGGCTAAAGTGGCCAAAAGTCGATGTGGACACATACAGGAGAGCATTTGAGTGGGAGGCACAAAAACCGGGATCAATCGGCCACTGAAACACATTACAATTTTGCACAGATTTGTATAGAAACATCACTAGAAGCCCCACTTTGCCATAAGGTTACAGAACTAATCGACTCTGCAGGATCACTGTATCGGTCACTACATCATGTCAACCTCACCAATTGGCCTCAAACTTTCCAAATATCTCCCTGAGGCATTAATGAATGATATACAGGCCATACGGACTCAACTTCTTTCTCACAGCATTCAGTAGCTGATGAAAAAAATTGTAATCGGCCAAATTTTGTCACGAGCCGATCATTTATGGGCTTATATTAATTTTTTATAATAGTTGAATGCATTGGAGATTGCTTGTATATGTGTTCATAGGTACTCTACAGATATTGACAGCATTTCGAGGGCAAGAGAGAGCTACAAGAGACTGAAAACGCTGAAGTGTTTCAGTGGGTAGGGGTGTTTCAGCGGCCGGTAGATGACTGTATGCGATGCTGGTATATATCTCCACATATTTTGCATTTGAGACAGAATCCGAGTGGTTCACATATGCTATCCACATTTTCTAAGTCATTGTGCTTCCCTGACTTTGAACATGTGATTGGGGTAGTTGGAGTCCACTTATTGTGTCTATTGTTTTGAACATTTGTCCCGATATGCCAGCGCCACATAATCACACTAAATGTCAAACTCATGAAGTTAAATCCAAAATTGATAGTTCTAAAAAAGGTGTCTGATCGCGTGTGTACGTATGTAAATGGATGTATGAGGATGTATACGAATGTATGAGGAATATACACGGGTGATCATGCGTGTACACAATACATAGCAACCGCGCTGGACAATAATAAGTCGATTTAAGTTTTAGCCACGCCACACGTGTGTACATCCGTGTACACCTGTGTACACACATGATCACCCGTGTATATTCCTCATACATTCATATACATCCTCATACATCCATTTACATGCGTACACACGCGATCAGACACCTTTTTTTAGAACTATCAATTTTGGATTTAACTTCATGAGTTTGACATTTAGTGTCAGGTAAAACCCAATGCCTCCGGGGCTGTGCTAATGTGTAGCATGTTCATGCTCGAGCACTTTAGCTATATTTACCACAAATGTACAACCAGTCAGGACGTTCATAAAGATATGTGATGGTATATACCTGTATCGCACAGCCTATCGCAATTTCTTCTTATGCGGAAGGACTTTGATCGAATATGCGATAGACAAATATCCAACGGCGCCAGTCGTGTCAAAACCTGACTCGTCGCTCAAGCCCCAGGCTGTCCATATATGGCACGTCAAACGAAAGCGGTTCTGAGTTCGCTCGCTCTTTGACAGTCCTTCTTCAACGATAATTCTGTCCAAAAACCCTTCGGGTCTTCGAGCGCAAGGGGAGTCGTTGTGTCCGGATTATATGGCCTTCAAGCTATTTTCAAGGGTTTGGTGTCCAAATTCCGATACATATGAGTCCTGTGCCATAACAGATTATCCAATGACTTATCATCTGTGGCAGTGTCTATCCGCCCACGGCCTACCTGTATATGGTGCTAGCTTTAGCAGCGAATTGAGGAAGTTTGAATAAGTAGCTTGATAATACGAGGGAAGCGAATCGGTGGCTGACGGTGGACGCTTCGAGCAATTGGCTGTGCGCTCGTGGATACTGACTGGGTTGCATTAATTATATCATGTTACTATATAAACCTAGAACAAGGTGTAATGCAATAAGTTACATTGTGCCTTCCCCTCGCCTCCCCTCGCCTCCCCTCGCTCTCCCCACGATGAGCCACAAGTCCACCATTGACGACAGCACGAGCCGTGCCTCCACCGTGATCATCGACGCGCCCCACACCCCACCGGGCGACGAGCTCCTTGACCCCGCCATTTTTGCTGATAACGAAAAGCGGGAGGAAAAGCAGAATCCACATTTGGTCAATTTTACAGAGGGCGATCCGGAGAATCCAAAGGTGAGGATTGTTTCGACCCCTTTTCTGTATATCATTGCCCCGCGAGCTGTCAGCCATCCTAGGCTTGAGAGATACTTGTCGCCGCCCCGGCCTTGCGAGAACCCCATCGGATGGCGTGCTCTTTGCCCTCAGCGTTTTCCCTTCCTTCTCAGAACCTTCACGTGACGTGTGGCTTACCTTGTCCCGAACCTAGAATTGGAGCAATGTGAAGCGATGGTACCTCACGATGACGGCAGGCCTTCTCGTCCTCAACGTGTGAGCACTTTACAGTTTAGTTTTTGATTTAATCTAACGGCTTCGCAGGACATTCGCGAGCGCTGCACCGTCGGGCATCGTGCCACAGCTCATGGAGGAATTCCACATGTCAGAAGAACTCGGCACCCTTACCATCTCGCTCTTTGTCACCGGCTACTGCGTCGGCCCGCTGCTATGGGGGCCTCTTTCTGAAGTGTACGGCCGCCGGCCCGTCTTCATCTTCGCCTTCCTCGTCTACACAGTGAGTGCCGCACGTGGCCGGTGACCGCAAAACCCGCATTGACATCCAAGCAGATATTCCAAGTGGCGGCCGCAGTGTCCACCTCCGCCGCGCAGGTGCTCGTCTTCCGCTTCCTCGGCGGCACCTTCGCCGCCGCCCCGCTGACCAACTCCGGTGCCCTCATCGCGGACATCTGGGACGCGCGCACGCGCGGCAAGGCCCTTGCCATGTTCACCCTCGCGCCCTTTGCGGGCCCCGCCCTCGGCCCCACCGTCGCGGGCTTCATCGCCGTGAGCGGCGCGTCCTGGCGCTGGGTCTTCTGGGTGCTCACCATCTTCGCGGGCGTCTGCTGGCTGCAGATCGTCCTCACCCTCCCCGAGACCTACGCGCCGGCGCTGCTCGTGCAGAAGGCGAAGCGCATGCGCAAGGAGACCGGCGAGCCGCGCTACTACGCGCACACGGAGCGCCTCGCGAAGAAGACGCTCGCGCAGACGCTGAACAGCACGCTCGCGCGCCCGTTCCGCGTGCTCTTCGCGGAGCCGATGCTCATGGCGATCACCGTGTACATGAGCTTCGTGTACGGCTGCGTCTACATGCTCTTCGAGGCGTACCCGATCGTGTTCACCGAGCTGCACGGCTTCAACGCGGGCATCTCCGGGCTCATGTTCCTCCCGCTCCCCGTCGGCGGGCTCATCGCCGTGGTCACCTACATCGTGTACTTCAACCCGCGCTACGAGCGCGCGATGGCGCAGCACGCGCCGAACCCCGTCCCGCCCGAGTTCCGCCTCGAGATGGCGATCGTCGCCGCGCCCTTCTTCGCGATCTCCTTCTTTTGGTTCGCGTGGACGTCCTCGGCGTCGGTGTCGTTCGCGGCGCCGATGATGGCGGGCGTGCTGCTCGGGTTCAGCATCTGCTGGATCTTCCTCGCGCTGTTCAACTACATGATCGACGCGTACCTGTTCGTGTCCGCGTCCGCGCTCGCGGCGAACACGGTGTGCCGCAGCCTCGCGGGCGCGGCGTTCCCGCTGTTCGCGACGCAGATGTACACCGCGCTCGGCCCGCACTGGGCGAGCTCGCTCGTCGGGTTATCGCGCTGATCCTCATGCCCATCCCGTTCGTCCTCGTCAAGTACGGCCCGACGCTGCGGATCAAGAGCAAGTACGCGCCGTCCGCGCCCGCGCCGCCGAAGGAGCCCGTCTCGGAGGTGTAGTGGGTACCAAGGACGCACGGTTAATACCAATGTAGCAATAGTTTTCTCCAAGTTTTCTCCTCGCTTTACATCCGGATGGTAATGTATGGGCAACGTAGATAGGTGTTATTCTCAAACAGCTGTCTTAGATTCACAGTGCGAGTGTTGCGTGGAGTTTCAGCACTGGCGATAATCCAAGCAATGTACAGTCAGTTCATCGTAGTCTCTGGAAGCACTGCATGGCTGTGGGATGGCAGCGTTGAGATGTTCAAGATGCTAGACACCGTGCGGTGTGCAGATTCAGTGGTTGATCCTAATTAATGGTCATGTGCGATATTCCCACGTGACGTACCTGCAAGTTGCGACGACCACCACTCTTCACCACTTCCGCTGAAAATCTCCATATTCGAATCGTCCTCCCCATCTCAAAAATATTCGAATATCGGAGTTCTGCCTACGGGAGACTACTGAAAATCCTTAGTCTTCCTTGATATCAGTATCATCTTCAACGTCGTACAACGTGCTCACAGGAACCTCAAAGCATGGTGGACACAAACACGACCACCGGCGCCGTCTGCTACCACTGCAACCAGTCCCTCACAAGGCCGGATATCGACATTCGCACATCACCTATCCACACCATGTTTGGTTGCGGTGGGCTTGCGCCATCCCAGACCGCATTGGTCAATGAAACAGTGACCGCAACCCTCGCAGACATTTCCGAGCTCGATCGCGAAATCTCGCGATTTCGAGCAGCGATAGAGGAGCTTGGATTGAAGCGAACGGCGCTGCAATCCTTCGCGGACGCCCAGAAGTCCCTTCTCAGCCCCGTCAGTCGCTTGCCTGCCGAAGTGCTCTCGCAGATCTTCCAACAGTGTGTCATTGTTCCTTGGACGGACATTCGATGGGATAGATACTACTCGAGCAACATCAGGCCTCCCATGGCGATTGCCAGTGTCAGTCGTCCATGGAGGGATGTTGCGCTGAGCACTCCACGGCTGTGGTCAGCAATTTCCCTTGTCCTACGCCCAAAGCACGCAAAACAGCACATCGCGCTCGCCGGCATGTGGCTTTCTCGTGCTGGGAAGAGCCCCCTATCCATCCAGCTTGTAACCCAGAAGAACATCCGCGACCCCATGCGAAAGCTGCTGGAAGTGTTTGCCATCAAATCCACACAATGGCGCAATATTCACTTCAACCTCCCATTGCCCATGCTCGAATGCATGTCATCAATCAAGTCCCAACTGCCGAATTTAGAAATGCTCGAGCTCCAGGTCTGGGATAAGGACTCTCCTTTGACGGAGATGGATCTCTTCGCCCATGCCCCTCGCCTACATACTTTCTTCGCTGGCGCAAACGTGACCAAGAGCATACTGGCGCTCCACTGGGACCTGATTCGGGTCTTCAAAGTATCAAAATCAGCCATCAGCCTTCCAAATGCGATCGATCTTGTTGCATTAGCACCGAATATCGAAAATTGCGAGCTCCGACTGCGGAAATACAACAATGACCCGATACCTGCCCATGCGGTCGTGCAGCTACCAAAACTGCGATTATTCTCTGTCGAATTTGACGGCAGACGATCTACACCATATGCGCTGTTCGACACTTTGTGCATGCCAAACGTATGCCAGCTATCACTGGTCACGCCTGACATATCTTGGGAACCGTTGATACCACCTTTGGCGTCAGTGTGCTCTCAAGCATCGCTCCGCAAGCTTACTTTGCGAACACGAGGCACGATTGGCGTCGATGCAGAGAGCTGGATGGTCGGCAAGGATATAGTTCAAATCCTCAAGACCGCGCGCCAGCTTCAGGTGTTGGAGATCCTGGATCACGAGCCAAAATTCATCTCGGACGACTTTCTGAAAGCTTTCGCACAGCTTGGCCCATCTGGAATTCCCGTTCTATGCCCAAACTTGCAAACAATCTGCTTCCGTGTCCCCTCGGGCACCGAACTCGCTTCTTTCGCACTGGCATTGCATACGCGTGGTTCAGCAGGCACTCAAAACAAATTAAAAACTGTGACCCTAGTCTGCCATACATACGAGATGGCATCGGTGGAGGAAACTTTGCAGACATCGGCGTGGTTG
>KV417920.1:0-20260 GCA_001630335.1 Athelia psychrophila
CATTGCCTAAAGATCTTGGACTAGCATCGGGAATAAAATCTGCGTCCTTTTCGTCCTCATCTTCCAACATGTCAACATCAAGGAAGCTCGGTTCTTCAGTTTGAGCTCTTGAGGAGGCTTCGCTTGGATGATCTTCATTCCCATTTAATTCCTGGGCTTCAAAGTATTCATGAACAGGAGTTAATCGGGAGGGGGTGACGGTCGCAGGGTCACGTAGCCCTTCGCGGATATCTCCACCAGTGTAGAAGTCTTCAGCAAATGTGTGGACACCCTCCCAAGGATCAGACAATTCTGGTTGTTCAAACATCTGCTCTGCAGGGGGAAAGGCTTCAGGTGCCAATTCAGGTGAGTAACTTGTGTCGCAGAAATAAATTGCAAGCTTACGTTCGCTGGAATCGTCGACAGGACGCTCTGCTGGCGGATTGTGCAGAACTTTCTCCGAAGGCATCATTTCAGTTTGCTGATTATCGGTGTTCTCCATTGCAAATGCCCCCATATAGCTGTGGTCATCCAGCGATGGCAGAGCCTCCCCGACCTCGGCGAACGCGGAAGGCGGGTATAAGAGCTGTGGAGATCCTAGTACATGTTAGCTGAGGCCGAAGGGTTACTTCTTCACATATGTGCTTCACCTTCATCTTCATCCGAAAGAAGTTCTTGGCTATCTATGAGGTTGGTTGAAAAGTCCGTTTTGTGCTCGAGTGAAATATCAAGTCGCGGTAAATCGGTAACTTTGGCGAGATGAGGCGAGGCTTGGGATGGTATCGATACCTCAGTTATTTGGGCCCGGATTACCTCAGCCTCACCCGTTGCCGAGTCCTTAATTGCATTGTCGTCAAGTATATCATCGTAGGCAACTACAGGCTCCATTTCTGAGTCCAGACTCGCGTTATTTGCATCTGCAGATGTCGCGATGTCCTGGATTCCAGGTTCAATATGCTGTATTGTCGGTTCGACGTGCTGGATTACTGGTTCGATATGCTGGATTGCCGGTTCGACGTGCTGGACTGCCGGTTCGACGTGCTGGACTGCCGGTTCGACGTGCTGGACTGCCGGTTCGACGTGCCGGACTGTCGGTTCGATATACTGGATTGTCGGTTCGATGGTCTCGATTGCAGGTTCAACATCCTCTATTAAAGGTTCGAACTCTTCGATTGCATGTTCCACGTCTTCGGTTGCAGGCTTGACATCTTCGGTTGTAGGCTTAACATCTTCGGTTGCAGGTCCGAATTCTTCGATTGAATGTTCCAAGCCTTCTTCGATTGCGGGTCCAACAATTTCAATTGCAGGCCCGACGTCCTCGATTGTAGGTTCCACATCTTCGGTTGCAAGATCGACATGTTCGATTGCAGGCCCGACGTCCTCGCTTGTAGGTTCGGCTTGTTCAATCGGAGGTTCAATGTGGTGGAATGTAGGTTCAGTGTGGTGGAATGTAGGTTCAGTGTGATCGAATGTAGGTTCGGTGTGGTGGAATGTAGGTTCGGTGTGGTCAAATGTAGGTTCGGTGTGGTGGAATGTAGGTTCGGTGTGGTGGAATGTAGGTTCGGTGTGGTCAAAGGTAGGTTCAGTGTGATCGAATGTAGGTTCAGTGTGGTCGAATGTAGGTTCCGTGTGGTCGAATGTAGGTTCAATGTGGTCGAATGCAGGTCCAGCATCTTCGATTGCAGGTTCAGCGATTTCGCTGCGTCCATGTGTCGGCGTTGGTTGAATGCCGACAAAGTAAGGCTGGGGATGTTCTTCCTCCGACTCCTGTTCCGAATCAGACAGCTCGAACACTTCAGGGGATGGATGTCTGTGAGAGGCTGAAGGACAGTGAATGAGTGAGTGGAGCAGCGCCAGAGGAGATTTGACAGCATACATATCTCCATAGCTATGCGCCCGACCCTATTGTCCTCCATATCGTCATCTTGCTCATCGTCGGAATACTCCTCGCGTAGTTTGACATCTCCGCCATCTTCCTCGTCCCAACCTTCTTCCTCGTCCTCATAATCACCTTCTTCTCCCTCGTAGTATTCCCCCCCGTCCCCCCCAAACCCATCCCCCTCTTCCTGAAGAGTCACATCAGGGCCATGACGAGAGAAATTGGGCCCAGCTTGCTCGTTGGGGTAGAAAGAAGTGACCGCTTCGATTGCGGGCGGATACCGCTCTGGTGAGTCGAGTTCGCCTTCGGGTGAATACCGTTCTTCAACATCTGAAGCTAGCTCGTCGTCCAGACCAGGTGATTCTTCATCCTCCTCAGCGAAAGAATCGGCAATGTCCTCTTCTATAGCACCAACTTGAATGTGATGACCGGAGGCCTCTGGCTCAAACCCACCACTGCCTTCCTCTTCTTCATCCCATCCCGGCCCATAAGTATCCTCGTCCACCTCTTCCGAGCTCTTATCATCTTCATGGTAAGGACCTCCCTCCTCCTCAATGTCCTCCTCCTCTTCAAAGCTCCCTTCTGCATCTTCTTCCTCCGAGTCGGAACCAAGAATTTCGATGGGTTGGTGTTCACCGCCAAGACCAGGACCCTCCCTTGGATCGCGTCCCTTACCCTTATCTCTACGAGCTTTCAGCTCGGCAAAAGAATCTTCAACCTCAGAATCAGGGTATGCTGAGTTCTCCGAATGTGTGTGGTCGAGCACCGCATCGCTGTGAGCAACGATGCTTTGCTCCTCTTCGTCATCTTGGCCAAGAGCTCGCCGAAGTGCCCCAGTAATGCCACCAATCCATGAATCAAATTCGTTTTGCGGGAACTTGTCGTATGGATTGTAGATGGGAGCCCTTGCCGGTCTATTGGACGCCGGGGTGGGACGAGGTGCACCAGGAAAAGTGGACGTCGGGTAGTTGTAGCTACTCATGTGCAGATCATTTACAACAGCCTGCTTTATCCCAAGAGTTCAGGATTGAAATATAAGGATGTGAGCGCGAAGGATGGCTGCGTTGGATGATGAATGAACGAATGAGAAACAATGGGGCCGTTCTCGGCGCGGCGGCTAAAAGCAACTCAGACTCGAGCGATCGTGAGTCTCCGTACAACTCTTCCATCCACTCCTCCTAGCGCTGATAGTTGGTGCTCTACGTTTGTTGTGATATTCTATTAGCAGCCATGCAGAATATGACCTGCGCGAGCATCACTGGCACTGCTTTGAATGGCCGCCCGTATCAAGCCCTTGCAACACCTGTGTCCAAATTAATTTGATATTTCCTGTGCACATGACCTTGGTTAACAGATCTGGGCCCAGCCTGAGCCTGAGCCTGCCGCAGTCCGAGAGTCTGAGACTCAGACTGGCCGTTTGGTTCCTGAACGCGTTTATCGCGCGTGGATCTCTCCAGGATGGTCAAAATGAAGTTGTGCATAACAGTGCAGCTCGACCTTGTTCCCGTTGACAGGCAGGCTCAGGTATGTCCTTGATGACATTTTGTATGTACTGCGGATCAGAAAATGACATGACCCTTTGCTCCAACAGCCTTTCTGCAACTGGTTACCATTCATTCTCGGGCTGTGGCCCTCCTGCGCATTGGGCGAACACTACATGCTTGCAAGTCCTAACTCATGTGTCCTTGCACTCTGCCCTTTAAATAGTATTGCAGATGCCACCTGTTTGCGGCCGCCCAAGGCACGTTCGCTGCGGCAGGCGGTCGGCTAGATCAAGCGTCTTGCAGCGTTCACAGCCCATGCCGCCAGGCAACCGCCAGGACAAGCTTCACGGCAAAGCGTTGCCACTTTCAGGCGCCCTCCAATTGCCTGCGTGAATCCTACCAACGAGGCGCAGGTAAAGCAATAGATTGTCGCAGTCATGCATCGGCGCCATCGCAAGCGATGCTTCCGCTATCTCGTGCTGCGGACATGATTGTCGCAAGATCACCGTGCCCTGAACACTACCGAAAGCATGGTGTTTCATCTCGTCACGGAGATTGGGTTTGAAGATAATTTCTGCCAATCTTCACCCTCCAAACTCATGTGTTATCTGATTCTAAAGTGAAACGCCCTCCTCTGGAAGCTTCGGCTGGATTTCGGTTCATGTCCAACCTGCTTTTGTACAACCTCGGTACCGAAGATATGCCAATGGCCAGGGAAAACGCGCAGCTTTTTCGCAGCCATCTCGGAGGCATATGCTTCATGGCTATTATGATTAAACGCCATCCCCTCATCGCCATTTCCGCTTAGGCTCCCGCCAGTGTCGCGCAGCTGGTACCCCTGTCTCTTATTCAGGCTATTAAAACGAACGCGCTACTACCGATTTCTCCATCATTTATCCTGAGATCTCCTTTTATAACACAACCGATATGCCAGGCCCCTCCACGCTCAACGACCCCGAGAAAGGAGAAATACAACTAGTGGCCTCTCGCACAATGGCTACAGTACTCAAAAACGTCGAGTTCAGAGTCAGCCTAGGCCAGTCAAAAGAGTTACCCGCATTACCCATGTTCGAGGGCATGAAGCCGAACACTCCTAGGCAGCCCAAGCAACTGTTTCCCAAAGCTCCTCGGAGCATACGTTTTGCGTTATGGTTCAACACCTATCGGTAAGTACACTCCTCCCGCCCCATCCTATCCTCAGGGCTTGGCTAACGGCATAGACTCTCTAAAGAAAATTCTTTTTGATATCGGTGACGGTGAACATGGTGGGATTGGTGCTCGCGATTGCAAATGTGTGGACATATCCTCATCACTATACCGGTGCATGCGTCCTCGGGAACTTGCTTGCAGCGATCATCGTGCGGAATGAACTGTTCGGAAGATTCCTCTACCTGCTCGTGAACACTCTGTTTGCCAAGGTATTTACTCTCGATGTTCGTTATATGTACCTACGACTGAAATCTGTTTCATTGGCAGTGGACGCCGTTGTGGTTCCGCCTAGGATGTACCTCCACATTGCAACACCTGGGCGGCATTCACTCAGGATGCGCCACGTCTGGATTCCTTTGGCTGATTTATCGTGTCACCTTGATTTTCATCGACCACAAGGACAATCATGACGCCGTCCTGGCTACGGGTATTATCACGAATGTCTTGATAGCCGTCAGCATTATCAGTGCCCTCCCATGGGTAAGAAATACACATCACAAGTACGTGCATGCCATACACCCCTAGTGATGGTTGTTAATTCCTGGCATAGTGTTTTCGAGCGAAACCATCGCTTCATAGGCTGGTTGGCCCTAATTTCCAGTGAGTCGATCTGTGCGATGTTGATGCTTTCCATGGATAACACGTTCTCAAAGCATGGATATTCGTTGTCCTTGGAGACAGCTACGATCTTACCACGCATACATGGAATCCGAGTGGGTTGAAAATTCTTCATCAGCAAGACTTCTGGTTCTGTTTTGGCATGACCGTGTTGTGCGTCAATAATCTCATCCCGATGCTGCCGGTGCACGACCTCACATCCCTATTCTTAGCATTATGCTCCCGTGGTTCACTGTTCAGGAGGTGGCAGTCGACGTTCAAATTGTAGGTTGCCAGCAGTTCTACTCCTATCGCATCGCTGACACGTCACATCACGCAGCCATCAAGCAAGGTGGCGATCTTGCGTTTTGAGCGAGGCATGCAGCAAGGCCTGCTGGCCAGAATATCGCTTTCATCGGTCATGGAGTATCACGCTTTTGGCATTATCTCGTGAGTAACGAGCCGCGCTACGTCTTCACCTGTCACATTCAATTCAAACGCGGACATTCATATTAATTCGTGCCATGTGTTCAGGGAGGGTACCCATGCAAAATACCACTATCTGATTTGCGGCGTGCAAGGCGACTTCACTCGTGGCCTCGTAGATAATCCTCCCACGAAAATCTGGACGCGCCAGTTGAAAGTTTGTGAACCTTCTCAATTTAACGAGCTGATGCTGATGCGCGAACAGTTTGCGGGAGTTTCCAACACCTCTTCGCTGTACAAACGAGGGATACGTGTATGCACAGGAACTGGAATCGGCGCTGCTCTATCAACATGTCTTCAGGTACGCATTCACTCAACAATCCTCGTGATTAACCACTGACTTGATGTTCCCCAACAGAGCCCCGATTGGTAGGCGAATTTGGCATTCGCTTTGGTCAAATCGATACTAAATATCCCTCAGGCATCTTATCTGGATAGGATCAGATCAAGAGAGGACCTTCGGACCTACCATTGGCGGTCTAATCCGGTCTCTCGGTCCAGAACGGGCAACTCTCTGGGATTCAAAACAGCGAGGTATGAGCGCCTGCAAAACTGGTATTCTGTCAGCTGACAATAACGGCAATCAAAAGGGGGTCGCCCAGATACCGTGCAGCTCGTGAAGGACACATATGCATCATGGGGCGCTGAAGTGGTCTTCATCACCTCCAACTTCCAAGGCAACAAGGAGATCACAGAAGGTTGCAAAGAGGCGGGTATCCCTGCATTTGTACGTGGATTTTCCGCACTGGACACGGGATGGTAGCTAATATCCAGATTGAAGGGCACCCTATGGGATTTTTGATCATCATATGTACCCTGATTGGCGGAACAACAGGCAGTCCGATGTTTCGACGGTCGTTCCGCCCGAGGTGCAACCGGCTGGGGGTATAACGCTCTGCTCATACACCGGTCATTACTATATTATTATTATCGTCAAGGATTCCCTTCGCAGGGTACATTATCCAGTCACCGCGTCCACATTATCTTTCTGGGTTTACGGACATTTCTTGCTTCATTGAAATGTAAATAAATACACAAGTTGGGATATGTTGTAATACTTATCTCATCCCTATCCCCACCCCCCTTCACTCAATCCTCTCGTGATTCGTTATACTTAATACATGTCCTCGCCTAAGCCTTGTTCTTTGTAGCCAATATAAGACGCGTCAGTCAGACCAACTTTCAGAGTCAACGGCACCGGGCACTGTCAGACACGCGCACGGGATCACTAGTAGTACCGTAATCTTCCAGGTTATGGCTAGCAAGTGGACGCGTCAAAGACTGTAACGGTCAACCACTGACACGCCGACCCAAAGCTTGCATGTTTTGGTCCCCAAGCTCCTCACTCTTTTTTGGAACTGCGGCGCGTCTAAACACTGCACGGAGCTCATACCGAACACTTTCTACGAGACCGTCATCACACCATTTCCTTCGTTGCAATCCTCGCGGTATACCGACCATTCGAAACCTACACTCAGCTATGCAAAAACCCCTAGAGTTTGCTTCGGGCCCTCTCGTCTGGATTGACTGTGAGATGACGGGTCTCGACTCTCGCAAAGACAAGATACTTGAAATAGCAGTGAGTGACCTTGCAAATGCTCCGATCATATCATCTCCTTGTAGCTGACCTGTCCCCAGGTTATTATCACGAACGGGGATCTTGAAATGGTTGATGAGGGAATTGAGTATGTCATTCGAACAGAGAAGCAGTATCTGGTGCGTACTGAATTCCGGATGTATCTTTGTTTGCTCAATGTGGTTTAGGATGGCATGGACGAATGGTGTACAAATCAGCACAGATCGGTAAGCTACAACATCCTTCGATGTGGAGACTCCACTGAGCGAAGCTTAAGTCTGGTCTGACTGAGGCGTGCCTAAATTCCCCCCATTCGAAAGAATTTGGTATGCACCCCGTTGCTTGGCGGCGTAAAGGAATTCCTCTCGAACTTAAAATCTGCTCTCTCCAAGTCACCAAATCCGTGTTGAACTACATTCAAAAATGGATCCCCAACCACAGAACTGGTGTTTTAGCTGGCAGCTCAGTGCATGCCGATCGTGCCTTCTTGGTTGAGGAGATGCCTGTAGTCACGGATTGGCTGCATTATCGGTAAGTCTGCGTTACACCTCGAGCGGCAAAACCACTGTACTTACTCTGTACGTTAAGAATTGTTGGTACGTTATAATGTCAATATCTCCAGCGCAGCCAGACATTCATGCTAATATGAACAGACGTATCATCAATCAAGGCAAGAGTCACAATTATCTTCACCAGTCTAGACTCCAAGCCTAATGTTACTTTTAGGAACTGGTCAGAAGGTGGTATCCCACCATGAAAATGCCAAAAGACAATCTATGGAAAGGAGATCACCGGTAATTCAATGTGCAATGTCATGTCTACAAGCAACTTTGTTTACTCCTCTTTGACAGTGCTCTTGGTGACATTAAAGGCTCCATAAGAGGTGGGTGTTTCTTGAGGTGTACTAAGAACGGGTTGCCGATGTCGCATTTTTTTATTTTATTTTATTCCTGCAGAACTCAAATGGTACAGAGAAAACGTTTTCATCAACCCACCACCTGCTGCGCGCCCTCGATTAAGCCAAGACCAGACCTCGCCTCTGAGTGCTTAAGGGATGGACGCCGTAATGTATTTGACTAGAGAGTCCTGTATTCACCTGATGCATTACCTTTGCCATCCCAGACCTGGCTCTTGCGTTAGTAATATGAAATTCGATTGGATTATGTGGCGGTGTAGTAAGTACTGCGTGGAAGTCGACCGCCATCATCATGTCCCAGATGACACCCCGCATAGAAATTGATCGATTGGTAGATCTATTGACTTTACATTCGTGAGTCGATGAGCACGGTCTCTGCCTGCCGATCTGATCACATCAATAGACAAACGGTTGAAATCCTGCCAGGGGATTATTCATTATACGCGCCAGCGGAGGGGGAACATGAAACCTCTTCTAAAACAAAACCCTTCTTGCTTGTGGATGGCAATCTGGGAGTACCCAAGAAAGCACTTTATAGGATATACCTATTTGCATTGCAGATATTTGCCCAGTCCAGGGTCTCTTGGGATGCCACGCTATCAGATTCAGACGACATGACGCGAGGTTTGGTAGCAGCATCTGCGGTCATCCTGCTTGCCAACCCCGCCCATACGACAGCCCTCAATGCCAGAAAACGTCTTTTGCAGGCAGGGGTACTCCAGTGCGGAACGGAGCTCAAATTTACAGAAGCACTACTTTCCTCGCGGAACTGCTCAAATCAATCAATAATGTGGCATCATCGACAGTGGCTACTCAGCCGTCTTCGAATCGAGCAGGAACCCGCCTTGTCCGAGGCTCCATCCGATATGCAACATAAACTATGGGGTGCACATACCACTCTCGAGGCGGAGGTGGCAATATCAACGCGCGCATGCGAGATATACCCACGCAATTATTTTGCTTGGGCACACCGATGGTTCTGCGTCAATGAGGTCATCTCATTGGTATCTGTGGTAGACTCACCATCGGCGGCTGCAGGTGTCATCCTGAGTGACATAGCTGTTATCAAGCAATGGATGGAGACACACATATCTGACGCCTCCGCAGTCCACTACTTGATCTGTGTCATGGAGCGCACATCTACTATCGTCGATATCAGAGCATACGCCGACGATATTCAACTACATGCAATATCACTCGTAAAGATATACCCGGAGCACGAGACGATGTGGCTTTATCTGCGAGCTGCCTATCACCTTCGAGGAGACAGTCCGGATCTACAACAGTTCTTGCGCGAAGTGGCACACCCCTGGGCATCGCAAATACTACCATGCCCAGGCCATGATGATGAGGTGGTCAGTAGGTTTGCGTATCGTTTTCTTGCGCAGAAAGCTATGAAGGTCAGTTGCATGCTTCTTTCCAGTTTGATGCTGCTGATATGGCCGTAGGCGGAACATCTCCTTGAGATTAACTCCTCCGCGCGAGACATTGTTGCTGCAAAACCTGGGTGCCGACCTAGTTTGGATGCTTTATGGCTGAACGCACTTGACAAGGGGAACGATATCGCCAGATGATCGCATTATTAACAGACATAAATACTTGGTACGGTGATATGCAGGCCTGATCCACGAAATTTACTGCAGCGATTGGACCCATGAAACGAGCGCCACCAACGCTTGTCCACGCTCCGGCTCATGCCCTGGGTCAATGATAAAGTCATGCGTGGCATCTGGCCACTCCAAATACAGCAACCCTTCTTCACCGTTATCCGCAACAATACGATCCCGTAAAGTATGCATGGCATCGACGGTTTGCTCTGCTCCTCCAGCAATGATGCATGTCGGTGGCAGTCCACTGAAAAGGCCCTTGCTTTGAGGTAATTTTAGCGATGCCGGAGATAACCAAGGGTTCGTGGCTATCTCCGACGGCAGGAGGGAGCCTAGCAGACCGCGCGCAGTGTAGCCACTCTGCAAGATGGGTGCGACACAATCTGTGGTCGCATTGCGCACCATTGAGCAGGTCGGGCCTTCGTCGTGGGTGCAAGCCCAATCCACTGTCGGGGATGCGAGCAACAAAGCACGCGGCATCGGGTGCGCAATATCTGGAATTTCTTGCTGGTAGATTGCCAGGTATCGAACGAGCGCGAGCGCAAGATGCCCTCCGGCGGAGTCGCCTGAGACTACTATGTCTTTGGGCGAGATGCCTAGTGTGTGCGTGAGGTAGTAGTAGCCGGACAATGCATCGATAAGAGCAGCCGGGTAAGGATTTGCTGGTTTGAATGGGGCAGCAGAACAGAGGCGGTAATCGATTGCAAATATGCGGGGTATGATATTGTTAGTTCCTGTGAGGATAGCATCTGTGAAGCCTGCCACCAAGTCCGTACCGGCGCCGCTGCCAGTCTGCGCAACGTTTAGCGATCTATGGTCATTCAAAGCGATATGAGGGGGTTCTCACCACATATCCACCACCTATTATTCGTGCAGTTGTGAGTTAGTGTCAAAGCAGCGCCTAATAACAGAAAACTGACCATGGCAATGATACAACACCTTCTCGCCAGCAAGCGCTGGCTGGCCCCATTTTCCATCCGTCCCTTTCCTGCCACTCCAAAACCCCCATATCTTTGCAGGAGTGATTCCGTTTGCTTTTGCCATCCTAGCAATATCCCCGAGTACGAGCCGCTCGTCAAGCGCCTGCACCCAGACAAAACCCAGCTTGTCCGCTGACATCGCATCCAAATTTGCATACGACTTGACAGGAATCAGTCGTTTGGTATAGAGAATCAGTGAATGCATTCCCTGCTCTGATTTTGAGTGAGCGAGTGAATGACCATGTCGCTCTGGGCCTCCACTTAGGTACTGATGATGCAATGATCCAATAAGGGAGGCGAATAAAGACGATGGTCAAGCCAGTGTAAAAATAGTATAGAGTTCGCCATGGTTGGTCCGTGTACTGGAAGAACTTCAGAGACATGCTATTGCGAGGTAGTAGTGGATGGAGATGAATGTAGACTCTCCCGGGCAAGGTTTGGGCAAGGTGCGGATGGTAAGCACAAGGGGATTCTGAAGCAGCAGGGAGCCCCGATTCCACTGGTATTTAAGTAAGTGTTTGAGTGCTGAAACGTGTCCGTTTGATATTTATAATAACTAAGAGCGACCCGTGCTTCGCAACGGCCTTATGCTCAAGTCTTAAGATGCATCAGCTCTTGTTGAGCACCGAGAGAATCTAGTTGTTAGACGCATTTGAGTGCTAAGAAGTAAAATGTGCACTTGGTACTCGGAGGCAAGAGCCTGAGTTAGGCCACTGAATAAGTGGCCGCCCCCCTTCGAGAAAGTGTCTGAGGCGGTAGTATGTACTAAAGAAAGTCCGGCAGAAAGTCCGGACATGTCGAATTCCACCGGACGGTTCTGCTATGCTGCATATCATTATTGAATCGGTGCTTGAATTAGCCGTCAGGGTAGGGTGACTGCCGTCGAATGTGAACCCGCCCAATGAGAGCCTATGAGAGCCACGAGTCTCTAAAGAGAGGAATCGGAGCTCCTCTGTCGCTCCGAGGTGTGCAAAGTGACGTTGGCGGCCATGGTGGTGGAGAGTTGGCGTCGACAAGGCTTGAAGTGCCGCTGGCAGGAGTCAGGACTAACAGGGGCTTTGCCCCTGTCTGGTCAGCGTATTGGTCTGGCCGCAGATTGGTGCCTTTTGCGTCGTCCAGCCACTCATCTCTCCCCGCAGCCTCGTTCTTATACTATGGAAGGAACACGATCAAGGCACATCATTTCCAAATTTGAAGGCTCTCTTGACACTATACTATGTCCACCTAAAATACTCGACAATGTCACTAGCAGGTCTGCCGTAGACTTGACAGGTTGGCAAAGAGAAGTCAACATAGCCCTTGTTAAAGATCGAATGCTCACTTGCATGTTCACTGGCAAGTTTTCATTCGCCATAACACCATCTAGGAACTCGATGGGATCAAACAATGTACCTCCACGCGGCTAAAATGCAGACCGGAAAAGGCTCTGTAACCTAATTGCACCTGGGTAGTAGGTACAGGCACTCAAGTTTTATGAACTTGCTTCGAAATAGCATCTGGCGCCTATCATATTTTTCATCTCTCAAAATATCTGTTGTGCTCGTATACATTGTCAAGTCAAACATGGTGAGCTTTGAGGCGGTGACAATATTTTGACCGTGGGAGTCAGGCGAAGAAGACATCCACGACTTAATGACTGCTTTGTCTCTTACTTGACAATCCCCATCGTTATTCCTCACATCCTTGGTAAACTCATCCGAGGCTTTTATCCAAATTTCTTTCAATTCTGACACATTCATTCGGCAGATATGGATCCATCAGCATCTTCATTTGATATCAATCGACCAGGATACGCAGGGTCACTCAGAATATTTCGCACCATCACCAACAGACCATTATCTGATCTAGAGAGAAGGATAGTACGCCCCTTTATTGAAAGAGCACAGCAGAAATTAGCGCAGTGTCTCAATCCTCCGGCTAGCTTAAGAGCCGCTCTGGATATGCAGGCCATGTCGCAGGTGGCACTCAGGCTGCAGGAGTACATATCTCACCACCAAGCCCTTATATCTCCTCTCCGGCAATTCCCCCCCGAAGTTCTTTCGGAGATATTCCTACACCTCACTCCAAGCTACAACAGCGACGTTGAAAGCGACGATCTTCCGATGTTTTTGGGAGGAATTTGCAGTTATTGGAGGCAGGTTGCTTTATCTACCCCAAGATTGTGGTCGACGATCGACGTCAACATCAAGAAGGGTACCGAGCAGCCAAGATGCGAGTTGATAAAGCTGTTAACCGCTCGCTCCGGCGCATGTCCCCTCGATGTGAGATATCTTCATGATGGGGAGTGGACGCAGGATGCCCAGTGCTGTCTACAAGAGATTCTGCGAAGCTCGAGTCGATGGCACACCGTCTCCCTCGGCCTTCCATCCATAGCATATGGCTTATTATCAACAATCAAACACAACCTACCAGAGCTTCGATCGATTATAGTGGAGCCTACTACCATGGATGACGGAGTAGCTCTTCCGCTTTGCGATGCATTCGCAGCCGCACCACGACTTTCCGAAATGACAACCCTGAGCACGGACATGATTTTCACGGCACCTTGGGCGGCCCTGGAAAGGTATAAAGTTGGGTGGGTTGAAGACGGTCGGTATATGCAGTGGCTGGGACAGTGCACGAGGCTAGTCGAAGTGGACATTTATTTCCGAAACGGTGCATTCCCTGATGTCACAGTTCCCGCACATCTACCTTGCTTAGAGATTCTTTCCCTAAGCGGAGCACCACTAGGACTTCTCAACTCCCTCACCACTCCCGTTCTGGAAAGGATCGAGTTCATCGGGTACGATCACATGGACACTCGTGTACACCCCAGCGACCTCGCGAGCCTGGTGGCACGATCCAACTGCCAGATCTCTGAATTGGTTTTCAAGGGGACTTTGGACATTAGTGACGTCGATCTCCTAACATGCATCGGAATTCTCCCGGCTCTCCACACTCTCATAGTCCATACCGACGTCGAACAACCGTCGCCTCTAACAAATTCATTCATGAAAGCACTTACTCTCCCAACCGACGTCGGCTCAAACGGTAGCGCAGATCCACTAGCACTGCAACTATCCATCCTCGAGTTCGCAGGCTCACTGGCGGAGGACTGCGATGAAGAGTTGCTGCTGCTGATGCTGATATCGCGACCGCGCATATATGCTCTTGATGTGAAGGACATCGAGCTGGATGAAACATCTATAGCTGCATTAGAGCAGTACTACGCTGAAGGGGGCCTGCGATACTACAATTCAAACTTTTGAGGTTCAGGTTCAGCCATCGTGTGTTTACCTAGGAACAATGTATTAACATTGGTGGATCATCCATATGTACATACGTACAACGATATATCCACTATGCGTGCTGTCAACGTATGTTTATAGATCGACCAGCCTATATGCTTTCACAAATGAGGGTTTACAGGTGAGAGAATGCGCAAAAATCGGTGAGAATGTTGGGCGATTAATCAGCGACAGGGCAAACGACCATAGCGCTGACGCTGGAAATGGCATTCAATGACAGAGCTCTACAAGGGTTAAAGGTCTCGCGAAAGCGAATCACAACGCGACAGAATGTTTCCACAAGCAATAGTTGTTGAGTTGAAGATATTTGTGGGGTAATGCTTTTGAGCACTTCGGATAGGCATTACATGGGTGCGATTACAAAAATCTTGAACATACATGCCTCATGAGCGCCATTGCCTATGTTCGATTTCAGGATAATCACTCACAGTATAGAATCTAGTTCGGGGCACCCTGATCTGGCAAACGTTCGATGGCGTACCGTCTACTTACAATGTACATCAATGGCACCCCAGGGATCTTCCGTACCCGGCGCCGCAGTTCTCGATCACAAGTGGCGACAATGAAGGTCTTGTGCGCTGTGATACGCTGAACGAGGCAGTCGTCCGCATAGGTGCCAGTGTGCGTGCAGGGGAGACGCTCAAAGCGAGGGTCGCGGGCAACACTACCAGGAAGGAATGAAGTTAGCACGTTGAAAAGAGCATAAGAAGACCCAGATGGACGTACCGTAAGGCAACTCGATACCGATGACCCAGCTTTTCAAGCTCGGCCATTACGCAATCTGTAACACAAGGTATGCATTTGGCATAGAGGCAATCCATCATGCCGCCGACGAGGTCGAGCTTGTTTTGAAGGCTGAAGTTGATGAAGTTGGTGTCGATGAGGACACGGTAGGGCGGGACTAGAGCAGAGTTGTGCGCGAGGAAAAGGGATGAGGCTACCTGTGGTCTATATAGCCAGTGTTAGATTTGTGTTTTGAGACAGATGGAGGAGGCACGCACACTCTACGGACTGCTTTCGCCTTCTCCTCCTCTTCCTTTTTCTTTTGTTTCAATTGATTCTCCTTTCTATCTCGTGGGTTCGTCAACAGTTTGATAAAAGCAGGGGACATACGCACAACCTGGCATCATTCGGGTTGAGGATCCGTTTGACGGCTGCAAACTTGCGAGTTTTCTTGGCTCCTCCCTGCATAACGTCTCGATCAGTGCGCTGCTGTCTTCTTCTTTCATTTGAAGCATACCATATTGCTGAGATTCAGAAGGGAACAGACGCTCAAAATCAAGAAACTGCAAGATGAAAGGACCGGAAGAAAATTGATTACGTGATCTATAATCTCGACCTCCCTCTTGCGTCTCCGATCGTGTTGTCGCTTCATAATTCTCCCGAATGGCGGAAGAGCAGCCTATAGGCAAAAGCCTACCCTCTTTATCACACAGGTCGTCTATAGCATGGCAGTCCCTTGATGATCCGATCGCAGAGTGTCCACCAGGCAACGAAGACTCAGCGGTCCTTGTGCTCTCCTCGCGTTCTTACCTGCCATTGAGGCCTCAGAATCTTTCCTCACGGGATACGGAGAACGATGACAGAAATGCATCATTATCGGTGCTAATGTATATTGATCTTCGTCTGAGTCTCCCGCTGTCACCTACCAGCAGTGTCTCCTGGGCGTTTGCTGGGCTGCGACACACGCTTCGCGTGGAGGCGCCTAGGCATCGATGGGATCATGTTATAGACTCTAGAAGCTCTGGGTGTGTCGATGATGTGGGGGAAACTTTGGTGTTCGACGGCAAAGAGGTGGAGGTGGGGGAGGGGTTTAATCCCGACAGCGGAGTGGTAGAGAGGTACTTTGAGACATGGAGGTCTGTGTATTCCCTGTCATATTGATTGGAATCGCTTACTCACAGTCTATTTGAATTATACACTTTATGTTAAAATTGTAGAGAAGAAGATCCCGCTCCCAAATCACCTTTCATTTTCCTTTCGAACTACTCTGACCCAATCCAATCCACCTCATTCATGGCTGTCCTTGGATCCCATGCTATAGCAATGTCGCAAATTTCAGTCGGGAAACCACTCATTGCTATTCGAATGAATCGCCTTGACTCTATTGCTGGGAAGGGACCTTGGCAAATGGTCTACTCTACCACGCAAAGCGAAAACCTCCGGGAGCAGCTTGAGACCTTGTTGAAGGATCTTGTTGAGTATGTGCAGGGAAATAAAAGAGGAGATAGCCTTAGGATACCACCGGGGGTCGGTCAGGTCAGACACTTGCCATCAGTCTGGACAGTGTTCGACTGTGGTTTTATATCGGTCCAATGATCCAAAGTCCGTGATATCCATTTTATCTTCTGAGGAGTCGGGCGCATGCTTATTAAGTCCACGCAGATAAGCCATTGTTCAATACATTACTCGACATGCTATTCGTTTGCACACTGATCCAACCTGTACGAGTTTGCGAAAGACGACCTTGAAAAAGGCGAATACACCTGATCTCATTTGAATGTACTGTCGAAGAAATGAAGAACCGATTGATTTAATAGGGATGAGAGCCGCATTCTCCAACCATGCATGTACGTTTGGGTACGTTCGCGGCTGCCCCTCGGCTCATGTTTCCGAGGGCGCCTCGGACTTTTCAAGCTCAAACCAGGTTTTAAAGGCCGTTCCAATCCTGTATCATATTAGTTCACGAAAGAGCAGAGACAACGAACATCTGGACTGACAGATTAAAGTGAATCTGGTTTGTGTTTCTAGAGTCATATTTATACCACTGTGGATACCAGTTGTCTGCAATGAACGCCCAAATTAGCGGTTAGCGCGACCTAGTAGTTGGACATGTACCGCTACATCCTGCATTATAGGAGCCAAATTGAACCTGAGCATATTAATATCAGCATCAAAACTCTTTTCACGCACTGCGATGTGAAGGAGTCATGTACATACAAGATCACCATCGTTGATACCGTGGGTGGTGAGATTATATGTGTACTTGTTTGACACAGCCATAGTCCCTCCGAAGAAAGCCACCTGTTCTTCGCCACGGGAATCGATGTGCTTGATCATGGGACAAGCCATGATCAAGGCTTGCTGATCATACACGAAATTTGGGCCGGTCGCCTTTCAGATTGGTAGGTTCCATTCAATGACTTGATACATTTCACTGAAAGACAACTGAAAGAGGCGCAACTCACTGGCGTAGCTTGCTCATTGAGTCGCATATCTAAGGATTTTCGGGGAGAGAAGTTTATGGACAAGTTTCGTTGGGCGTTAACTGCTCGGAGACGCTGACGCCATGTTATAGGTTTACAGCAAGGAGTGGCGTGTGACGGCGTTAAGAGATGAATGGACACGTGCTGACATGCCCGGTGGCACTGGCAGCTTCAACTTCAAAACTTATTTCCTACACTTTGCCCATAGCTACAGTTGGTCTTGAGTTTTAGCTGAATCAATGAACTGCCGTCAGCTGCCGTCCGCCCGAACCTACCCTCCACCTTTCACAAGTTCTGATGTTGGAGCCGTTGGCTCTGTGGTTGATTTGTGGCAGAACGGAACCTCGAAAGCCCTACGATATCCGGATACGTTGAAAAACGATGGATCTAGTCGTGATAATAATATGGTTCCCAGATCAATAAATGTTTGTGAGGGCGAGTAATACACATCGGGCACGACGACATCGACACGTCATTTACTTTGCAAACATTTGGGTTCTCAAAAAAGATAATGATTTGGAACCTAACATCTATAAAAAAAGTGATTGGCTATCAATGGCAATTTGAGCAGGGACACATGAAGTAGACACGTACTTCCTAACCCAATTGTCCCGCTCAAATGGTGTCGGCCAATCAATATGGAATTCTTCTATCTCGACAATTGTCCGCAGTTCCACAAGGCCTGTGTCCTTCCATGAGAATGCCGTTTTGGGCAACATGATTTTATGGATAGGATGGCCAGCATGTTGCAGATCGAGGATCGTGTTTTGCAGTGTAGGAGCATCGACATGCTCGTCAACGGTTGACACTGCGATGGTTTTCAGCTTATGCCAGCGTAGCCCAGCATTGGAAGCGCTTCCTCCATCACCAACACCACTACTGGCACAATGAAGTACAGCGGCGAGGATGTAGCCGGAATCAGATAGTAAATCGGATATGGGATCCACAGTGCTTGAAAATGTTAACCGTTTGATACCGGGAAATTCGCGAGCGAACAGACCGAAACTCAGTGGATACTGTGTGACGCTAGCGAGGATCAAATGTTGTAATGATGGGAAGTGTATTCCCACTGCTAGATAGGACTCTTCCATTACATCCCATACTATAAGCGAGAGGGTTACCAAGGACACTGCGCGAACAAAGCGGAAAATTGTACTGAGATGTTCGGGGCATTTGTTGGCATCCAAATACAAGAAATAGACGGTAGGAAGCACTATGGGCAAACGAGGAGTTAGGGGGTCAAAATAATCCAGTTGCAACTCGAGGTAGTTCAACGACGGCAGGGACATGAGTCCATCTCGGAATGAGTCGTACTCCTGATTGGAGTATCGGTCGAGGCTATCGAGGTCGATGGATGTAAGTCGCAAGGATGTCAAAGATCCAAAAGCAGGTAGGCAGAAATGCATGGTCTGGGGATCAAGGCCGTCAATCTGCGCGGTTGCCAGGCGAGGAGCGCCAGATTGGAAAAGCTGCCCTCGAAACTGTGTTACCGAATTGGATCCAAAACAAATCGAGCTCAGGATCGGCGTCGGCTGTGATGATATGGATTTGAGCGCCCTCGTTAGACCATCGTTGGCTGAAGTCATGATGTACAGCCGACGGCAATGTCCAATGTGATCCCGGAGTAGCTGAAGGATGTCCATAGAAAAATCTTCATAGAGGTAGTTTTCAATGTATAAGTTTATAGGCGACAACCTTGCTCTGGAAATAAAAACAGCAGCTTTTTCTTGAGCAGATTCCTTTTGATACTTGAGGAATTTTATGTTGGTCCACAGCCTGGAAGTTGCTACAGCAACATTGCGCCAGCGGCCTGAAACGTGAGAGACCAGAACACCAAAATCTTCAGACTGCATGCCCTCCTCGAATATCGCGGAAAGGATTTCGCCAGGAAGGTCAGACGTTGTTGCATCCAAGTTGTGTATGGCGTTGTGCTCTTGCTGGACCACATTTGCTTGTGAATCCAGCTCCTCCAATTGGTCAAGGAGCTTGCGTCTCGCAACGGTAAACCCTTTAAGGCGTTTCGACAGCACTTGCAGGGCGTGCCTCCGGTCATCGTTGATGTGTCGCATTATATCGCTCGGTGATATATGCTTGGCAGCACTAGTGCTGATGTCAGATGTTGCCGTGGGCATACTTGCTGGTTACACACCGATGGGCCTTTCTTGTAGTTTGACTATCAACAACGATACGGCTGTGATGAGGTGGTGGTCAAGAGCAAAAAATGCATATGCCCGATGACGCGTTCTCAGTGCGGCTCACACGCTCTGGGCCGAGCCGCTGTGGCCGGCGCGGTTTCAACTTGTGGCCGAACGTTAAGCGAACGCGCCGTCGCCGACTCGACAGCAGGCAGGGCAACAACATATTCATATTTAAATCTACACAACAGTGATTTCAAAGGCATACGCAGTCGTAGTATCCACCTGATATATAGGGAATGTAACAAGATTGCCGGAATACGTGTGAGCCACGATGCCTAAGTCGGTTGGTGCATCAACTTCCCCGAAAACGCCGGTATCAGGGAACCCGTATGTTTGAATGTTTACGCTCCCTGAAGTTGCGAGGCCGATGGTAGATAAGCCCTGCAGTGTCAGCTCCCATGTTCCTATTTCAAGCCTGACACCACATAGAACACGAAGCTTATCCGTTCCAATGGTCGCGTAGACATCCAGGAGTCTGTCTGTGGATCCGGACGTGGCCACTCTATATCCTAAAAGTGAAGGAAATGTTAGTCTGCCGAAACCATATCATGGTGATATTATATGCACCTGTCATGCTGGTAGCATAGTACTGAACGCAAGGATCGCATCATTGCCGGGCATCAATTCAAGTGATAGCGCGTACCTTATAGACCTAGTAGTAGATAATGAGATTAGCCATCAGTATTTTGCGACCAATACTGAGTCTATTCACCTGATACTGCCCATTGGCATAATACCCAGTACCCGTAGCGCTATTGACATTCGTTTTCCCCAACAAGCTGGCCATAAAATCGTGCAATTGCGTTCCGCCAAGCCAATTACCGCGCAGACCAGCGGCATTATACCGTTCTAGACG
>KV417921.1:11877-30838 GCA_001630335.1 Athelia psychrophila
AATCTTTGTACCGTAGCTTATTATAACGAGTGTGAGAGTTCCACTCACACAAGTCGCAGAGGTTTGCAGGAATGTAACACCTTAGAGTGACACTGCGTGTACGCTATTCCGAAGTGGTAGCGTGTCTAGGCGGCGCTAACATGGTCAAAATGGCACGTTTTCGTACGCTGAGGGCGAACTTGCAAGATACTTACCCACCTCCTTCAAGTATAGAGGCATGTGCGTAGGGTAGTAGTACTCGCCGGGCGATACGTTAGGATACGAGCGGATACGGAAAAGGGACGATAGCCTATACTGCAGCCGAAAGGTTTACCTGTTACGTGTCGTTCAGTTGATACGTAGAAGCGTTTACCGAGGATACACCGGCTCGTAGACCTATACCGACGTTCGTGAAATGTGAGTATCAGTCACTAGTGTGAGTCACCGGTTGCTCCCTTGTTCAGGGCGTCTAACGATGCGGGACCAACGATTTGACGAGACAAGGTCGAAGGCGCATCTAGGCGGTTCGAGTGAGAGGCAGGACTAGTTTCTGTGCTTCCTTCGGCGCCTGTACTACCGTAGGGACACCCAGTTTCCCCCTTCCCTGCATCGACCGTGCTTACCGAAAGTTTGTAGATTAAAAGCCCAAAGTTACTTTGATGACGACGGTCATACAAGCTCCCGGACTCGCGTAGACCCGAGTTCAACAGCCTACGTACCATGCGCCGTACCCGTGTGGGTGGAGACCCTAGGAGGCTTGTAAACCAATTACGAAACGGGTAATAGCAACAGAACGGATCCCTACCGTTACCGGGGGTTCACGACTGACGTATACGTGCAAAAAGGTCTGCAGTGTGGGGGCGGCAAAACTGATCCACTTTCGGATCGACACTCTATGGAGTTAGAGGCGCACGAGCGAGCGGGAGCGGCTGAGCGACCCTGCGACCCCCAGTCGTAAAACTGTGTGTGTGTGAAGGGGTATAAATTTTCGGATTTCCCTGCCCCTATACGCTTGCGGCTTCCCTATAACGTAATCTGGGTGTCATCTCATGTCTTGTACATTTTAATAGGCGGTATCCCGTTGTGGGGTCCGTTTGTCACGTCTTGCGGTCGTAAAGGGTTGAGGAGGCGGGTTTTAGGACAGGGTGTAAATAGGCAGCCCTAGACGTATACAGCACATAGAAGGAGCCTGGAGACGTATGGACGTGGTAAAATGCTTTCCTCTCAATACCCTCAATCGAACGGTGGAGACTAGTACTCCCACAGAATTTATGAGCTACTCTAACTTGTAACTTAACTTTAAAATGTGTCGTGCCGTTTGCCCGGCTTTATAAGAACTTACCCTGCGATGCGGCATTTAGATAGATCGATAGGTTAATCGATAGATCGCTGTACGTTGATTTTGGAACAGTGTAAGCTACTTCGGTGGATTATACTCCAAGGAGGCAAACCCCGGAGGGAAGGGCAACCTTTTTGCACGTATAACGTCAGTCGTGAACCCCCGGTAACGGTAGGGATCCGTTCTGTTGCTATTACCCGTTTCGTAATTGGTTTACAAGCCTCCTAGGGTCTCCACCCACACGGGTCCGGCGCAGTGTCTCACAAGCTAGCTATAGCTTCTGGAACCAAAGTAACAACTGCGAGAGTTGGGAAAGTAAGCTCAGTAAAGCGTCAGTCCCAGCCGTCGACGTGGATAAACAATTTAGGACAAAAGCCTTCGAAGTTTGAGATACCAATCTTGAGGACGCGGGCACGATTGCGGAAATTCCTTCTCCCTAATCTGACGTCGGCTAGTCTAGTTTCTCACGCAAGGCAGAACCGAAGCTCTAGAATTCGGGAAGAGCCGGGTGTCCTTTTCAAGAAACACGTCTGTTGTGAAGGCAAGCACCATGGTTTCATCACGCATGCGTAGCGGATCTGAAACGGTTGGTCCGAGCCTAAGTAAACGCGTAGACAGGCATGTCAAAAGATCGATTTCAGACAGACCGCCGGTTAGAATATTAGGGTTTTCTCAAGTCTTCTTCGACAAACTCCGTTAATTTGTCATCAATTGTTGCCCTCTCTCTCTCTGAAAAAGAGAATTGATTAGAAGGCAAGGAAATTCAGCGAGAATTGACTCTGAGGAGAGCATTACAGGTCAAACGACATACCAGGATACAACAACACCTCGCCCACAACGCGGAAAGGATCGTGCTGGCCCTCTCTTTCGATAACCACGACCCTGTCGACCAGCCAGTCCAGTCCCCAAAATCCTTCCATTCCCGCGGGACAGAAGGCTTTCATCGTGGCCTCCACTTCCACCTTCAACGCCTCGACGTGCTTGGGTCTCTTGACCTGCCCAATAGACAGGTGAGGAACGTACGGGCGGGTATCCGCATCGCACTCAGAGAACTCTAACTGCAGCGCCTTCTGGAGATTTTCCACCCGAGTCAGTCGCATCCCTTCTTCTGACTCATGACCAGACGCTGTCAAGTAGATGGTCGAGCTATCCCGCGAGTGCTGAAAGTGGGCAGATCGATCGAGCCGCACAGTGAAGCTGCTTACAGCGTGTGATGATGATTGAGAGAGAGCAGATCTGATTCTAGCCAGGATAGCATCTATATTGGAGCTAGGTGCGCAAAGAAATGGGTATATGAGATTGACGTGCGGCGGCCAACGGTTGAAGTTGCGATCGTGCACTCTGCGCAGGGATTGGATTGGCGTCGAGATAGGGGAAGGGGGTATGAGAACTAGAGCTGACTTATGGGCAAGATGGGCGGGAAGCAAGGGGGCAGGCATAGAGTAAAATGCACGAATTCGATCTTTGCCAGTTGTGGCTGACGCCAGGCCATTTGATCCCGCCGCCGATACCCGATCCGCTTCGCCCTTCCTTTTGCTCAGAACGACCACTCGGCACTCTGCTTCTGCTATATCCCCAGCTGGACGCTCCATGAATCCATGAACTTTGTGGATTGGACGCACGTTGGAAACGTCCGAGGTCACTTAGAGACCACAATCAAACTAAAGAGCTGGACAGTGGGGAGTTGTTCTTCAGAATCACATGTACAAGCGGTTACGCCAGCGGCCTGAGGGATTCAAGTTGCACACCTTGCCTTGGTTGATCATGACTGAACTCACCAAACGCCGCAAATCGTGGGCATGCTGGACGCGTAAACTCGCGCCCACGCTGCCGATGAACGGCCTGGATCTCGCGAAAATACACTTTGCACCAACCCAACGTCTCGACTTTGACGTATTAATCCTTCCACCAGCAGCAACATGTGGGCAGTTTTGACGCGGTAGCTCGATAGGTCAGCGGCCGGATGTAGCTGTAAAATGCACCAGCTTCAAGCCCTCTACTGGCTCTAGAGCAGTGTTTTTCTCGTATGACTCGCCCAATGCCACCTGTTGATCTTGGAGACTTGGAACTTCAGATGGCTGTAAAATGGCATGACTTCCAGGCCGCATCACGCGATAGGCTGAGGGATAAGCTCACACTTTATCTGACCGCGCCTTGGCAAATAATGGGATGTAGAATCTCGCTGCGATCCATGCGGTCGAGTGACGATCCATCCTCAATAGCAAGTAAGTCTTTATTTTCTGCGTACAGTGAGGTGCAGTGTTGACGGCATGGATTCCAGGCTTTAAGTTCCAGGCCCGACGAAGTGGAGCCAGTCATCAAGCTGATTCGGGTGCAGAAATGGACATCCCAGAATGTGCGCACACTGGTTACCTGCAAGATGGCTATCTATCAGATATGTCGGACAAGCACCCGGCGAGCGCATTCTGCACGGTGCGCATTTTCTCAACTGCCGGGAAGATAGAAGGGCGAATGAAATGTGGTTTTTACAGCATCTCATTAATTTTAAGATAATGTCTAGCGTTGCGCTTTGGCCTTGCTTTGGCCGGTGAGAAATTCCCTCAAGTCGCCGATGAGACGATCTAGAATGCACCCTTGTCTCACTCCTAATTGCACCGGTAATTTTATGGTTCACATTGTTTGCCATGCCGCAGCATCGGTCCATCCTTTTTGTTCTTTTGGCGCTCTCCACCCATTGCTGCGAGATTACGTCGAGATAACAGATTACATCAATAATGAATGTCACTCGAAATGCTTTCTGGGCATTTTCCCATTAACTAGGATCCGGGTGTATCACATGGCAGGAATAGTGGGGACCTGCGTGGCTCCCATAAGGAGCAAAACAATAGCACGCCGGGTATGTCTGCGCTTCTCACCGCGAGCAGTTCCTGAATCTTACAGTATGTATACCCAGCGTTTCTCGGGCGCCCATGAAGCGATGCGCCCACGCACGTACACGCGTGCATTTGTTGATAAATTCCGTGAGACTCAGTGCCACAGTGGCTGCAGTCACCGTGGCCCACCACGGCCTTGCCACCCTGATGAACAATAAGGCCGGGGATCCCACCGCTAAAAAGGCCGGGTCAATTAGAAGTTAGAGGCCCATGATCTGTCCATTGGAATTTGGAAGCCCACACTGACACGCCTGCGTCTATCATTTGCAAACTTAGATTTTAGACAAAGTATTGCGACAAAACAAAAAACATTAGCAAACAATGATAGCTGGCGCCGGGTGAGAGTCAAGCCTTTGAGCTGGGTTTCATCTTGTCGATCGCTTGGTTACTGGTTGATATATACCCGCTGGCTTAGCATATGCGCATTGTCTGAGACGCGGCGACCAACGATGACCCGAATCGCGGAAGCCGGAGGCCGGAGGCAAAGTGACACTCTGCGGTTGTTTCCCGAGACCAATCCTTTTTTGGCCGGAAGTGTCAGAATAGCGCTTCGGTCCGCTCCGCCCTGCTCCGCAGGTTGCAAACAATAGGAATCGTGAACCAATTTCGGACTGCGAATAGTGAGCTTAATAGGAACGAGTGATATATGTTTTACGCATCTGAATGATTAGGCACTGCTGACAATAATATCACGTATTTCTGGCCAGTCGAAGGGGATACACGCGTTAAACTTGCAAGCCGTCGCGCCCGGCCTTGCCTCGGCAATTTGCAGGTCCATTCCGTACTCTCTATTGATGCGAGACGCGGTTATCATGTTCCGTCACACAGGGTCGTGGATCCGCGAGTCAGGAGCATTGAAACGCATCCGGCGTGAGATATACACGAGCGCTTGGCGACGCCATCTTAGATTTTCGCAATTGCCACAGGTGAAACCATATATAAGGTCACTCACTGACCCACAATTCCGAACGCCCTCCCACCCACGATATTTTACGCATTTAAATCGTACACTCTCCTGTCGCAGTCATGGCCACAATGTTCCAGCAATCTGCTACTCAGAGTCCACAGATGTATGCCCCTACCGTCCGGACGCGCCTTGACCTCGCCAATGCATGGATGAGCACTTTCAACCACTGGGACCTCCCCAGTATGCTCGGTTACATGACCGAGGCGCAGGACTTCAATTACGGCTATATGCCTGCATCCCTTGGCATGGCCCCCAAGTCTCGTCGGGAATACCTCCATTATTCAAGCTTCATGAAGAACGTTATCCCCAATCTCGAGGTACGAATTTCTTCCACTTTCTTATAGCCTGCTCAAAACTAACGCAATGCACGCAGATTAATATCATCAGTGTCCACGACTCAGCAGGCCCAGGGGGACCCGTGGTGGCTCACGTACGTTTGCCTCTCCTCCTATTACCCGCCACGATCTCACTGACATGCATTTTTACAGGTCGAAGGCCGCGCAATTTCCACGCGCACGGGCGCACCGTTCTACCAGGAGTATATGATGCTCATATATATCCGTTCCGAGCGTGGCCAGCTGAAGATCCACCATGTGGACGAGTTCGCCGATACTCGTTTCGTGCACGAATATTTCACCGCGGAGAAGCAGCACGGCCGACGCGCGATGGCCACATCCTCATGTTCTAAGCTCTGAGCATCCGAGCGTGCATCCTGGCCCTTATTTCTTTTTTTTCTTATCATTCATACCATACTGTGCCATTATACATCATCACCGTGCATTGCCTACTCTAGATTTCTCTCCATTTAAAAACATAACCTCCTTTCGATCTACTATTACTGTCGCGTATACATATATGCCAGTGTATTTATCTCTTCGACTTTCAACCCTCACTCCCCCCTTCGTTTTCGCGCATACATGTAGCCTTCTCAGCCTCCATGTCACACTAGCACTGGATCGTCCTGTCTCGCATCCCATCCTGTAGTTTTTACATCTTCCCCCGCTTTTACCAAATGAACATATCGCTTTGAACTCCCCTGAGTTTGCTCATCTCGCTGGACTTGTGAACATGCGGCTAATTGTTCCAGACATGATGTCTTGATGACATGACCGAAATGGCGAACACAATTGAGAGTGCCGCTTGTAGATGAACTGCATGTACTCGCGTATTGTTACCGAACCGAAATTTCCGGAATCGTATCGGGGTCGAGAATGTAATATTGGCAAATTGCGAAAAGTTGAGAACGCAAAGAACGAACATGGCCGACACAATAGACATTGATCGTGTGCCTGGTGGATCTCAGAGTCTACTGATGGGAGATTAGAGTTAGACTTATCAACCTAGATGAACGGCTATTGTCAGACTATTGCTCGGGCCGTTACTGCCGTCGCAAAACCATATTAAATTACATTCAACCGCATGGATGCCTGATGCGGCGAGAACACAATAACATATGTGGTCACTCGCTGGATAAGAATCTCGAATACAGCTAGCAGCGCATCATATCTGCATTTATATTCATCGAATCTTCAAGCCCAGGCCACCAGCGGCAATATTCATCAGAATTATCTACATTTGAGTTGATAGAATAGAATTTGCAGGGTGTTCTTTCTGGTCAAATCTGATAGTATCGGCTTGATAACTGCAGAGATTTGATGTGCCGGTGTGCTCTGCCGCGATTGTAATTGTGGAGGTATAAAGGGGAAATGGATGCAGAGCACTGTATGGTGCGGACTAATCGAAGTCGATAAAATCAGCAAGCTAATTGTCAAAGAGGGTTCATACTGTAAGATGACAGCCCCGCTACTCAAGCGGAATAGGCAGGCTAATATACTTACATCCCTTAGCCCTAACATGCGTTCCCAACGTGTGCGAGAAAACAAACGCCGCTGTCTTGAATGATGTTTCTTCCAATCCACGAGTCATGAGATCCAGTTCCGCTAGAATTGCTAGTTGGAGTTAGGAGGTATTGGGCCAGATATGCCGCTGTTTGAAAAATTGAAAGGTGGTAGTGTGGGAGATGAACCAATGAAATGCACTTAGTTGGGTGCAGGAGAGCGACTTGCCCCTACTTGATACATGTCTCCATCATTCCACCCAAAGTAGTTGGTTCCCAAATTGTTCGCTGTTGATTATATACAAGGAGATTTAGTTTCCTGTGATTTGGTACAATCACTCGCGAGCACGCACAGGCCTGAGGTTCAGAGACATATGTCTGGGGCTGCATTCAAATACCCTGACCCGAACCTCTGATATTTAATCCCCCAAATCATAGAGTAGTGAGAGTTGTATTTCTTGGTATCGGTTAGCTTTCAGGGGGGGGGGAGCATTCCAGTGCGAGTGGCCCGGAGGAAAGGTCCTCCGGCTGGGATGGGGGCTAGGTTGCTATTCAAGAAATATGGGCAAGCGGTGATTTCCGTGCATTTAGGAGTCCATAAGAGAGCAATTTTTTTAAATCCAGGAGAGGACTCAGCGAGGCCATGAGCTAAGAGCTAGGTACCGTTGAGGTGCTGTGTAATGTCGCATACTGCAAATTGTGTTCGACTGGTGGAATCGCACCTAATATATCTGTATATCAGGCGGAAGTCATTCTACGGAGCGACAACAGCTGCTGACAAATGCCTGACTGTAGACATTCAAGAGAACGGCGCAGCTGTCCCGCGGACATCCGTCTGTTGAGAGACGAGAGACGAAGCCGATAGCTTTAGGCCAATATCAGCCAGTGCGGTTCCGTTTCAGGTTTGTAGTCCTGTGAGACGTGATCATTCAGACGTCGAAAACTTTTTTTTCAACGCCATGCATATGCGCTCGCCGAGTCAGTTTCCCAGAGGTAAGTAAATTTCATGTAAACACTGCTGTTTCTTGGCTGTTTCTGACTTACGATATGGGATCTTTAGATCTAGGAGTTGTCGAATAGAGGAAAATTCGAGGTTAAAGCTCGGCCGAGCATCCACAACTCAAGCAAGCCTGCTCAAGTTGAACTTGGTACTAATAATGGGAATGATAATGCTTATGATGGACTACTTCATCCGAGTGCAAATCGAAAGGCTCTCACTTCAGTTTTAATATCTATCCTGCCAATTTGCTGCTAATGATAACAACCAACAAAGCAACACTGAGCAGTGACTTTTGGCTCTAACTGCGCACCTCGTCCGTGAAACCGCGGCTTATTCCGCCCCTCAGTGAGTACTTACTCGTTTTCATTCATTCATACCTGTCGATTCAAATGATGTGATCTTCAAGAAGCATGATGCCGCCATCACTTGTAAGGGAACTGCGGCTTGGTGATTCCGCTCGACGTCTACTCCGAGCGCAGATGGCACCCGTACTCGTCCTTTTGGCCGTGCTGCCCAGCGCCCTCGCGCAGGTAACCCCGATAACTGGTTCCTGGCCACACAACTACACCGGCATACCGAGCGGAGGATACAGCGCCTCATGGCAAAAGTGTACGGCCAGCGCTTCGGCATGGACATGACGTTGACCGCTTACGCATGCAGATTTTGAGGTCACAAAGCCCCTGCCAAACGTGACGGAGCCGATCGCGCGCAGCTTCGCTGGGAATATCCTCACTAACCGTCCTGGCCACACTAACACGACGCTTTTCTTTTGGGGTGTCGAGAAGAAGGAGGGTTCATTGACACAGAAGGCCGGGTATGCGATTGATGAGGAACCATGGTTGATTTGGTTGAACGGGGGCCCGGGAGCTAGCAGGTGCGAACTTATGCCAGTCCTTGAAGTACTTCGGTCCTAACGGTGTGGTGGGCAGCTTTATTGGATTCTTCGAGGAGGTGCGCGCCGCTCTCGAGGAGGAACGGTCGTTACTGATGGGCCGTACGTTTAGAACGGTCCTCTGGAGATCCAACCCGACTACTCATTCAAGCACAACAACTATAGCTGGAGCAAACAGGCCGACACCTTCTGGATCGATCAACCAGCTGGCACAGGCTATTCCACGACTGACGTTGATGGATATGGTGCGTTTAACGTCTCCCTCATCAAAGTCTCGATTCTGACATCTTGCAGTCGCCTCACAGGACCAAGTAGGCGAGGACTTTGTAGGTGTCTCCCAATCCTTAGGGTATATATACGCTGACTTCGCTCTCGCTTTGACTAGGTCGGTTTCCTCTCTAATCTCATAAAAGTTTTCCCTAATCTCGCAATGCGGCCGCTTTACCTTACGGGCGAATCCTACGCCGGTCGATACATTGTAAGCACCTTCTTCGCGTCATTTACCCGGGGGCCTGTTGTTAAACCAGAGGATGTTGTTGTAGCCTTACATCGGCAAAGCGCTGTACTCAATGCAAGACGCCCCCGTGAAGTTGCGGAAGATCGTTCTCGGGGACAGCTCAATTCCGAGCTTCGCTGGGTGCGAGGAGATTCCAGTCGTGAGTCACGTCGAATCACGGTCTATCCCTTACACTTGCGGGACGGCTGATCTACGTTTGGTTGTATCAGGTGCACGTGTTGGAAACCTGGCCGCAGATAATCGACTTCGACATCGAGGTGCTGGAGTATTTCAAAGAACAGTGCATTTCATTCCCCTATTTCTTCATAACCCTGGGCTCACGTGCATGATATGTGCAGGTCCCATCTGTGTGGATACGACCTCAACTTGACTTACCCACAACAAGGCCACTTTCTTTCCGTTGTTGACCCGGCCGTGACAGTCACCTCTCCGTATAGCCCGTACTACGACCTCTCGGCATCCGAAGCCGCCAGATCCAAGGCTAGGACACTACAATCGCAATTGCTGAAGCGTGCAATAGCTGAACCTCGCGCCCTGCTCTCGCGTGATACTCATGAGCGCAGGGAGAGCTGGAAGCGCGGCCTTACGGGCCGCGCCAATGGCACGCTCGATCCGTGGTACGGGTGTTTCCTATGGGAACAGATGACCGACTACGCAGTCAATTTTACTTTCCCTTTCTGTGAGTTCTCCAGTCGTTTCTGGGTAGTATAATGCTGAGGAGGTTCTCAGCCAATGGGGGTTTCAATGCGTGTTCTCTTCGGATACGAATAGAGCAGGAATAGTGATATGCTGATCGATGCATAGGCTTACTACGTTCCTGACGCGCTCAACCCGGAAGAGGCGCTCGATCCAAGTGTATTCCTCAATAGTACATCTTTTGATCCCTTCTTCTCCCTTACGCGATTCTGACTTGCCTGTGTTTCCAGACAATCGTACCAGGGCGGCGCTGCATGCACCGACAAGCAAAGAGTGGGCCGCGGAAATCAACTATCCATGGAACTCCTCGTTTCAATTTAGTAAGTACACGCCTGGCTTTGCCTCTGGAATAGCCATGCTGATATACGAATCAGTTCCCGGCTCTGATGAATTTGGTGACCCGAGTGAGTAACTTCTAGCATTTGATTGTGAAATATATGGCTCATGCAGACTGTTGCTATTAGGTGTCGAGTGAGTGCCAGTGATGACATGTCGCGCAGAGTGATTGATGTTGGTGGTAGACCGATGGCCTTCTTTTCTGAATTGGTTGCAAACGCCAGTGCCCACGGTGCTTCTATCATCTTGTACAGCGGTAATGTACGCGGGTGACCAAGTGCTGGGTTGCTCTCTTGGCTAAATCCTCACTTTCTTTAGGACGACTCTCTTTTGGCTCCACGGAGCAATGAAGGTGCGCATTCATAACCTTTATAAAAAGTTTTCTCGCTGATCAACATGCCATTTCAGTGGTCATTCAAAACACGACCTTTGGCGGTATTCAAGGCTTCACCAGGAAACCAGCGACTCCGTGGTATAATGACGAAGGCTCGCTGGCAGGCGTCGTCCACCAAGAACGGAATTTGACATACGTGCTTTTCCTGGGAGCGGGACACGAAGTTCCTGAGTATCAACCAGCCAATGTGCGTTTGCTAGCACTTACGCCAGTAGAATTACACTGACCGTTCTCCCCCTGCCAGGCGCATGTTTTCCTCCGGGAATTCGTTCTCGGGACGAACGCCACTGGTCTGCTGCTCCCCAATGCAACCACTCCCATAGGTGGTGAAAAACCTGCTCTGGCTGGGGATATCATACCTGGAGGATCAGTCGTATATTATGGGTCTGGTGTGACTGCATCGTCCACAATAGCGCCCAGTGCCACTTTTGCTGCGTGGGCCAGCTACCTTGCCACTGCAACGCTGCTGCCCAACGACACTGCAAATGCGACGAGCTTGAGCTCTCTATCGAGCTCCTCAGTTGCGCCGTTGACAACTTCGTCTACCTTGTATTTGACGAGCAGCCCCGGCAGCACACCCACTTCCGGTGTTTCTGCTTAGATGACCTTTTGGGACGTGACGCGCTTGCTGCCAACTATCGAGGTGCCTTTGTATACGATACATTCGTATGTCGTCGCGCCCTTCATATATTCCATACGTGCCGCTGTCATGTATCAAGGGACCGTCCAAGTCACAATTTTTTTGGTTTGAGGGTTAACTGCGCACGCTGGTTCCATTGTGAAGAACACGCGGATATCACAACATCTTCCCTGTCTCGATTATCTGAACCTCAACCTTCCAGTTCGGAAATCTATTCTTCTACTAACTATGTGAATGCTACAAAATGACTGCATTTGCTGATCTGCTCGAGCGTGTAGCTCCACTGACGTTCGTTGATGATAATGAATATGCATGTCCACAATGTCTAGTACCAGGATGCTACGTGTTACCATTGTGAAGACATGAGAAATACTTATAACGAACTTCCGTGCTGTCAGAGCGTAACTGCGGAAGGCAATTTCGAATATGAATGCTAGAGTTTCCTCCGGAAGTCTTCACACGACGCAGGCAGAATGGCGTAGCTATAACCTCGTAAAAAGGTTCACAATTGGGTCTGCGATGCTATGAGAAAGGGGTAGGATTGCCTGCAGAGACTTGTGCGTTTGTTGCATCGTATATCTGTCGGTTCTTCGATCTCGGTTCGATGCTGCAGTAGTAGTTGGTAAAAGTGGATTCTCGAGATGGTTGGGACAAGTGACGTTGTTGAAGCGCGGCACAACACGTAAATTGCCAGCACAGGGCTATGTCCGATTCCTGCGAGAAAGGTCACAGTAGTGGTCAAGTAGTAGTGATGGCAGTGGTGGGTTTCTGTCTATTTTTCCGACGTCCCGCGAGGGAGCGCCAGTATCCATGTAAAGTACATCCGTGATAACAATCTATGATGCCTCAAGTGGTGTTTTCAGGGATTCTCTTTTGGGTTGGCAGGAGGAGTCGCCGAGCACGGAATACTGTACGGCAGACGACGGCCTTGCGTGAGGCACAGGCACCCAATGCCAGTAGAACGCCGGTCCGGAGGACTTCCAGTCTATGTCAAAGATTCGTTCCCGATCAGCTTAATTAATATGAACTAAGAATGAGCTCAGGATGAGTCACAGAGGTTGAATGCTCATCTGATTACCTGGTAGAAAAGAGCACGAATTCAGGTATAGTCAGATGAGCTCTGAGAAGCTTCACGAATGTAGGCTGTACTTTGTTCGGTTACGGCGCGATTGTCGCTCAAGCGGTCATTGAGTGGTTGCAGGCGAAAGGTAAGGGCCGCCGCCACGACTGCTTTTATATAATTAAGTTTATAAGCCCCGCGCCAACACTGTCGGGCAACCGCCCGACGACCGCTACTGCAACAGCCCCACCTCACCCAAATCACTCTCTTTTATCTCTCTGTGCTGCTGGGCAGCCCAATCTTTTAAATATCCACATACATATACTGCTCTTGTCTACTATCGACTTCTCGAAATACTTGTTAAACTTGATACTGCACTGAGAACCTTGGCACTATGGGTGCGACTTGCCCCTCTGCAAACACAGAAAACGTCGAGCAAGAATCGTTCTGGGTTGGGGGAGAGTGGGATGGGCATAAGGTTGGGTGGGCAATCGCAGGGGGGTGTGCATTGCTTGTGCGTATCCTTTTTCTGCTTGTGCGCTCGACGATCGTTTCCACATGGGCTGACTGTCAATGGTGTTGACAGACGGTGCTAATCTCCTTCATATCTGTCACTTTGCACTGCAGAAATTACACAAACCCAAGGGAGCAAAAACAGATGTGCGTCCTTGTTTCTATACTTCAAGTAATATGTCTAACACCTCGCACGCTTGCAGCATCCGCAGTGCGTCCCTGTTTCTATATACTTCAAGTAGTATGTCTAACACCTCACATGCAGTTTTGTATATGCCGCCGGTCTACGCAATCATCTCCTTTTTCTCCTACCGCTTCTTCCGCGACTATACATACTACTCACTTATAGAAGTTGCATATGAAGCTGTCACTATCTCGGCTTTCTTCCTGCTTCTCGTTGAAATCGTTGCCGCAACCAGTTCTGAGCATAGGGCAGAGGCCGCGATGGAGAGAAAAGATAAAAGGGCTTTGCCATTACCAGTGAGTGCCGTCGCAGCCCCACCCCCATTTTGCTTTGTAAAAGGGTTTCGAGATTGACCGTGTGTTAGTTCTGTTGTTTGAGATACCGACCAACAAAACCGTACTTCATGTACTCTGTCAAATACGCTGTCCTGCAATATGTTATCATCCGCCCCTTGATTTCCGTCGCTGGAATTGTGACCCAGGTACATCTCCTCTGCTTTACCTTCTCGCCACATCTACGGTCCTCCGCACACACACTGTTCCTACCTGCCATTTCTGTGAACATTGGACTCGACACTAATTGACTATACGCAGGCATATGGCGTCCTCTGCTCCACCGCCGGCCTTTCCGGCGGCCTTTCAAGTCTTCAATTCGCAAATATCTATCTGGAAGCAGCAGACTTCCTCAGCATCACGTTCGTCACACTTTTTCCCTCCTTGCCGGCCCTGCGCAAAACCAAACTTTCGCACTAACTAAACTTGTTGCACAGTATAGCTCTTTACGGCCTCCTCTTGTTCTACGGCCTCTCCAAAGATGAACTCAAAGGACGCCAGCCGCTTGCCAAATTCCTAGCGATAAAAGGCATTGTGATGGCCACATTTTATCAAAGTTTCATTGTTAGTGTCTTTTCCTTCCTCGCTGCTGGTTGATGGTGCTTCGACTGCCAGCTCTTGCTCCGTGTTTGAATGGATTGGATTGACGTTACTGTGTGTTTTGTTTTCAGTTCGACATGCTAGCCGGACGCGTTATCCATGCCACGACGTACTGGACAGAAACCAATATTGCCAATGGGCTCAACGCCCTTGCTATCTGTATTGAGGTGCGTTTTCCTCTTTTACTTCCTATGAACAGGAGCAAAACCGACGAGGATCCGGGGCAGATGGTGTTCTTCGCACTGCTCATGTGGTGGGCGTACTCGCCGAGCGAATACAAGACTCCGGGGGCGAAGAAAGGCAGCGCATGGCGCGCGTTATGGGACAGTGTCAATTTCTGTAAGCATCATTCTTCTCTCACCCTTCCATCATCTCTAATACTGACCTGCATCCACAGCGGACTTTGCTATGGAGATCTACCACTCCCTAGCGTTCTTCGTTACTTGTGGCCGGCGCAGCCCCCGTCCCCGACCCGCCACAGGAAAAGACGGGAAGCGTAATGTGGACTTTGGCGAAGCATTTGGGGTCGCCCCGTCACCCTTCCCATCCTCATCCTATGGGTATGCCCGCGGAGGGCTCGGATCCAGCTCGGTGGATCTCGTAGGCGCAGAAGCGGGGATGGGCGCAGGCGGACGAGGCATGAGAAAAGAGAACATACAGCTCGCGCCGTACCATTCCGACTACAGTGCGGCGCACCCAAATCTCAGCCGGCCGTCGTTGGCGCTCGGGAGGACGCAAACCGCAGGCTCGAATGCGAGCTCGGGGGGAGGCACGAGGGGGATGATGGACTTGTTTGCCGACCGCTCTCAGGCAGCATAAGTTGCTCCCATTTCAATGAAGTGGGGGAATGGTTGAAGGACTGATATTGATAACCCGGTGGTGATTATACCCTCTTTTTGTACTTACGGGATCTCTTGAATAGGCTTAAATGTATCGATAGCACTATGCTGTGTGCGCCGCGTTTACATCATTGTGACGAGCTTGAGTGATTAGAGGATGGCCTAGGAATCTTCAGGGAGAGTAAATTGAAGCCCTTGAATTGATTCTTCATGTTATGTAAGGCAGAAGCCAGCTGAAACCTAGCTGATGAAACTGATCAGACTCTGGCGCTGCTGCCATTCAGAGGAGGTCTTGAAAGCCCACATATCAAGCACAGGTATTACTATTCACACACTTGTTCACTTCACGACTGCGGTCGACCCTAAATATCTCAGATTGCTGGTGTCCTACTTCTCAGAATAGAACAGTGTAGTCCTAACTGATTCCAAAGGGGTACAACACAAACATAACACACAACAGCTAATTTTCATCATCAACACCAAATCGACATCTTCACCAGACGGCAGGCTCCAAGCCTACACCAAACGAACAATATAGCGTAGCATCACCAACTTCCTCTTAAAGCAACAAGGGTCTCTCATTGACTGCTTAACTTATTATTCACTGTGACACCCTCCTTGCAAAGACGGTCCAAGCTATCTCTTTTCATAAATACCCTCTGTCGATACTGTTGATAACAATCGTCCCCTGTGTTGCGCACCGCACCGTATAGTTACGATCCGTAGCACATTCGGTTGATATTTGGCCCGTGGTTCCATGGCATCTACGAACGCTATAATGTTAACCTCGTACTCCAGGGGTTCGAAATCAAAAAAATATGCTCTAACATGGGCACAAGAATGGGCACGTCTAGAATGTAGGAGAGCCGAGAAGGATTTCGTCAGGCAGCGAATGCCTCTGCCGAACAAGTACAGACGCTTCAGCCCAGGCAAGACTTGCAGAATCTCTTTGAAGGCCTCGTCATTTGGACTGCATGCTGGATCGCCAGTTGTGATTCTCAAGTGAGACACTGGGCTGTGCGACAGAAAGACCAATATATCTGAGAATTAGTCTCTCCTAGACATACTACAATGTATCGTACCTCGTCTTCATGCTACGCGACTTGCGGAACTTAAAATGTGAAAGCCGACCTCTTGAAAGGCAGGTAGGTCGAGTGCGTAAATCAGAGTGCCATTTGGGGATACAGCTCTGGGCGAAATTCTGCAAGGTCATTGGTATCAGCACACTTGATCACGGGGAATATATCAATATTGAAGGGAACTGACCGGTCGGATGGCTTCGATAATGTGCTCTCGATGTGCTCGCCAACTAGGAATCGGAATGACTAGGAAAATGCGTTGAAATCTGTACAGAGTGTAGATCTGAGTGATAGGGTGCGTAAATTGGAAAATCCGTGGGACAAGCTCAAGGATGAGTAAAAAGTCTTGAAAAGTATTAGGGGAGCTCAAAGTTGGCGCATCTGGACGCATCTGCTTTCGCAGTGCTGTTTCGCATCTGTTTCGCATCTGCGGCATCTCGGTCGGACTTTCAGTCTTACTTCCCGCCTGCGCCCGATCCTTCGTCGAGCTCACCGTTGCCTTCGTTGTCAGACACGACGAGCACGTATTGTTGTGTACTTATGCATTTGGGGGTAACAGTGGCTTTCATTTAACGCGCGAATCAAAGGAACCAATCATTAGCGTGAATTTCAAAAGTAGAAATTCATTCGTGTCACTGTACCCAACGACGAGGAGAACAGTCAATTGGCGATGTGAGCAGCGGACAGCAGCGGCCGAAATGCAGGCGGACTTTGAAAATTCGCAGGAGATACATCGCTGCGAAAGTAGATGCGTGACATCGCTGCGAAACCAGATGCGTCCAGATGCGCCAGCTTTGAGCCCTCCTAGTACCGCAAGAATTTGGGGCAGAAACTGGCAGCTGCAGGCGTTGGTTGGCAGGCAAGAATAAATGGCTGTTAAAGCCTCCGACTATGCACCGGTTTCACTTCTGGCTAAGTACCACCAGGATCGATATGTAATCGATATGTACACTCTTTCAAAAGCATTTAAGGGACTGAGGTCATCAAGTCTTCTCTTTCAGGTGGTTCTGCATCTAGTCAGGGCTGCTTGCTGGCATCATCAACGGTTCTCCCACATTTGATCATATCTCCGCGTCCGCTACTGCGCCGCAGCTCGCAGCCTTCCTCGCAGTTTCCCAGTTTCTCGGTTTCGCCCTTCTTCTGCCAACATAAATCTAGGCTGAGAGGTCATCTTCCCCCCACATTCAACCAATATTCTCTAATTTTAAAAGACCTTCGACATGATCATTGTTCCAGAACATGAGATCCCGGCAGGAAAAGCCACTGAGGCAGCTGCTGCAACGTTCGGCGAACGTACGGTACGTTGGCTCCTGGACATGTATGGATTTATTATCAATGCTCATTACCACTGTAGCTGGATCCTCCGCCTATGTATGAGGCAGATTCACCCGCACCATTGCAAACCACCAGCGGAGCTACAATCATGCGACCCACTAATTATTTAATGCTCGAGCGGAAGCAAAACCCAATCAAGGGTCAATATGCCATCGTGAGTCCATCTTTTCCCAAAAATTTCTGTTACTCTTCATCTGAAATTGCGCCTTAGGACCCATCCATATCGATACCACAATCACTCCTACCGCTCCTACCCGCCGGCACAAAGGAATCCGACAGGAAGAATGTGATGCTAAAGTCAGCAAAAAAGATAGACGTCGACATCGCACTTCTGAATCCGCGGCATCCGATGGGCAAGCCTACGACTCTGACATTGGAATCCACGCATGGCTCTGTGAATCTACAACTGGTGAGCCTGCAGGAATTATCGCATGCACGGAGCTTAGACTGACTTGTCATTGATTACTCAGCGCACAACACCAGCCGATCCACTACGACGCGCGCCGTTCAATGCTACCATAACCGCCACTTACGGGTCTGCCACCATCTGGCTGCCGGCGGACTTCCAAGGTCTCGTATCCATCTACACACTCTATGGTTCGGTGAAGATATCCAACAAATTCTTGGAGCATGTCACCCTCCGGCACGAGGCAGAACACACTGAACGGCTCTTCGTGGGTGACCTTACGGCGCTCAGCGAGCAGGACAGCAATTTCCGTGATGAGGTTTACGTGAGCGCGCAGCATGGGGTTGTTCGAGTTTGTTTCCTCGATGAGGAAGATCAACATAAAAAGCGTTTCTTTGTGAGGATGTTCGGCCGATAATGATGCCATTTATGCTATACTTCCTGATCTTTTCATGCGATTATTAACTGGCTGGAAAGTACCAAATGCGTATTCGGATAATGTGTATATTGTACAAATAACTTATGTTTTGGTTATGTTATTCCTTTGGATTCTCAAAACTTATTGATCCTGTTGTTGAAAGCAATTCGAAAGAGTGAGGACTTGGTGAGGACTAGAGTACCTTTACCGTGTCGCGCTCCCCTCAGCAGACCTGAACCGGCAACTCTACTATAGTATTACTGTTAATAGCTGAGCAAAGTCTGCAACTAACCAGACTCCGTCGACATCAACCTAATTTCAACACGTGTTTAACTTCTTGCCCTCGTCCTCCACACAGCTCCACCCGTTCCAGAGCCCAACGGTATCTAGCTAGCAGACCTTCCAACCCACCAGGCATTGAAGTCACCGTCAGCGACTTGATCTTTCCTCTGACCAAGTATGCTGATGGCTTGATGCAGGATGTCGTCTCCCAAATCTCTTTGTGACAAATGTGGACATTCGCCTCTAGCTGGCGCAGACGCACAGATACCAGAAGCTGTCTCTGCCGAGCTGCTCTCCTCCAAGCATTCGCTGGATGCTTACAACGCCGAGAAGGTTCGGGGGACGATGGATCTCGCGCACTGTAGAATCGCACGACTAGACGAAGAGATCAGTCGCATCGCAGCTGTGCTCGAAGATCTTCG
>KV417922.1:0-10248 GCA_001630335.1 Athelia psychrophila
TGGCAAGCCTTCGTCGGCTTGGGTGGGTATGACATGTGGCATGGCTGATTATGCAATTGCAAGATGGCTTCCGAAAGATCGGCATAAGACATCTGATCAGAGATCAGCCAGCTTTTGGCCGGCTTGGTTGTATGCTTGCAACCAAATGTTGCGCACCTGCACTGGGTTCGCGTCAATCTGTTCGAACTGGCCCGTCTTTAGAGGGGAGCTTGATATTTAGGACGAGCTGGACTTGATGAGTGTATGAGCTTTGAGGCAAAGCGCAGACGCGATGAGATTTACTGATGTCCAGCCAGCTGTATGTATCAGCTTGCAAGCAAGCGGTTCCCACCTGCACCATCATTCATCGTTCTTAGAGAGCAGTTTGGCGCCTGGGGATGAGCTGGGCGCGATCCACGGCTGAGCTTTGACGCACAGTGTAGATTCAATGAAAGCTAAGCGATGTCCAGCGAACGGTAAGAATGCGACGAAGAATGAAGTACCAAGGGACCGATGGCCGTCTTAGACACATCCGAGCAGGTCCAGTTGTAAGGCGGTAAACCGTGAAAGCGCGAATGGGCGATTCTCCAGTGCCGACGTGCGTCCTCTGCGAGGGCTAGCGAGGGCTGGCTATCTTGAATGCTGAACAGGAACTTGGAGGCCGGATAGTCCCCAACAATGTGCTTTGAATCATCGAGTAACCAAACACCAGCGTTGCGTGGTGTGCGGACTTGCGCGTCGTTAGAAGGAGATTTGACGCCTAGAAACGAGCTGGGTGCCATGAATGGATGAGCTTCAAAGCATAGCGCAGATTCGATAAATACTGACCAATGTACATGCAGCGGATGGTAAGAGCTTGAACCACGACACGAGGTCGCTCGACGTCTAGGTAGCTTTCCAGGTCTTCAGCGCGTATTCCTCGTTTCAGGATTGCACAGACAAGAGTTGAGAGCCAGGCCGAGGGATATGCCGCAGAGTCGATGCACTCTTGCAATAGCGTCAGCAGGTCCGGGTTTCTGATGTTGAAACGTTATCATAAGATACACCGATTGGTGTTCAGTTGAGAGATTGATCATGAACCTGTCGTGAACGCAGTACGACCTTGCAATTAGCCCCGATGCTCTTCACTCTCGCCCATTTGAAGCACCCAGCACCCAGCGCCCACCCACGCACTCGCACCCCCTTCGACATCGACGCAGGACAAGCAACCTTGAATCCGCTCAAATCTGCTATCTGCTAATTAAATAATGAATTTACCCGTAATTATCGGCTGTCCCGGTTAGACTTGCCGCCGAAGTTATGGCGGCGGCGGTCACCGATGGCGAAAGATTATCTCCACTTGCAAGATTACAAACCCTCGCCCTGACTCGCCCCATCATACCGGGACATCCCCGCGTCTATAAAGACCCGCCTTTCATATCGCCTTCGTCATCCCCCCTCACCTAGTTTCCCCATCCCCGCAAACCAGCCAAGATGTCTGCAAACGAAGAAGTCAAGCTGGAGTACAATCCCAAAAACAAGATGCCTTTCCGCAGGCTGGGTCCCAGTGGCCTACGTGTCCCCGTGTTCTCGCTCGGAGGATGGTTGACGATTGGTGGGACTGTCATCGGTGATCCCGTCAAGGTACGCCAATTCTCAACGAATTGGGAAGCAAAACCTCAAAATGTGTTATAAACTCGCAGGACATCATCAAAACCGCGTTCGACAACGGAATCAACATGTTCGACGTCGCCGAGTCCTACGCGGAGGGCAAATCCGAATCCGAGCTGTACGTCTCCCCGCCTCTGCCGCGATCGATGGTGCTCATTTTCCCTGCGCGCGTTTAGCGGCCGGGTCATCAAAGAGCTCGGGCTGCGCCGCACCGACCTCGTGATCACCACCAAGCTCTTCTGGGGCACGCGCAAGGGCCCGAACGACGCGGGCCTCTCGCGCAAGCACATCGTCGAGGGCACCAAGGAGTCGCTCCAGCGCCTGCAGATGGACTACGTCGACGTCATCTTCGCGCACCGCTCCGACAAGGACGTGCCGATGGAGGAGGTCGTGCGCGCGTTCAACTTCGTCATCGACCAGGGCTGGGCGTTCTACTGGGGCACGTCGGAGTGGTCCGCACGCGAGATCGAGGAGGCGCACCACGTCGCGACGCGCCTCGGGCTCATCGGCCCCATCGCGGAGCAGTGCCAGCACAATATGCTCAACCGCGAGCGGCCCGAGAAGGAGTATGCGTGCGTGTCCCATCTGCCTTGCTCCGTTCCTGCTGCCGTCGGCTGATTGAGGTGCCAGCCCGATATACAAGAAGTACCAGACGTCCACGACCGTGTTCTCCGCGCTCTCGTCGGGCCTGCTCACCGGCAAGTACAACGACGGCATCCCCGAGGGCACGCGCTACGCGAACCACGCGAGCTTCTTCAAGAGCACGATCAAGTCGCTCAGCGAGCAGGACGGTAAGGACAAGATCCGCAAGGTGCAGGAGCTCACCAAGTACGCCGCCTCGCCGGAAATCGGCTGCACGATGACGCACCTCGCGCTCGCGTGGGTCGCGATCAACCCGAACACCTCCACGGTGATCCTCGGCGCGTCGAACCCCGAGCAGGTCCTCGACAACCTCAAGGCGCTCGACGTCATCCCGAAGCTCACGCCCGAGGTGCTCGCGAAGATCGACAAGATCCTGGGCAACAAGCCCGAGGCGCTGGTGCGTAGATCCGCTGCGTATTGCTTTTGCTTTCGGTGTCGCGGTCTGGGCGATGGCTGACGCGGTTTTGGTTTTGTGCAGCAAACATATGGCCGGCCGGCGCTAGACAAGTATGGGCGGAGCGCCCTCTGAGGAGGCAGCGGAGGTGTAAGAAAAGGCGTGTGCGCACTGGGCATGATGAACATATGGAAATGGATCTGTCTGTAATTTATCGCTATCTCTGTGCAATGGACTTCAATGGATGTATAAAGGATCGCGATCCGGTCGTGCAGGCGCTGCTGGATCCTGGCGCCAACTTGCCACCGAGCTCCCTTTGGGTTCTTGAAACATTCATCTCCTCGCTATTTTTGATTCCAAATGGACGTTGTCTATTCTGATTCAGTCGCTATCCACACGTGCATTGCTCATTGAACTTCATAATATAGTATCATAAGCTGCTTTACATGTAAATTGGCTGCATAGTATCATGTGACCGCACCTTTCCAAGTCCTTCACCACGACGCGCCGGACCACCATGCCGAAACACAACTTCGTCTCAGGCTACGTATCACACGATGCGTGGTACGCGAGGTACGCGGGTGCCCGTCAAACGCAGCAGCGCATAGGCTCGAACCCACCAGAGTGGCTCGTCGACCAGGGGAAAGCGATCGCAGAAAGGGAGCGCTTGGACGCCGCCAAGGCCGCCGCAGAGGCCCAGCTCCACGTAGATCGAGCTGGCGAGTCCGAGTCCGAATTCTACCTGCGCATGGTGCAGCGCGACGCAGCGGTCCGCGCCGAGATGCGGGCGGGCGGAATGAAGCTCCCGCCCAAGGAGACGCACAAGGATTGGTACGCGCGCGTGAGGCGGTGGATTCAGGAGAAGGAGGGGATGTCTACGATGGAGTATCCGGAGTGGATCAGCGAGGAGGGCAGGCTGGTCGCGCTGCGGGAGAATATTGAGGATCAGCTCAGGGCGTCTGGGGAATACGAATGAGCCCGACGGGGGAAACTCGAGATGATGGTTCAGTGGCAATCAATGGTAATGTTTACATTTCTCACAGCATGTGTCTCCTCTCTGACCTCATATATAAAAGGGTTGTGTGATACCCTTTCGAAAAGTTGTGATACGTTGTATTGGTTCTCATTTGAGTGCAATGATATTAATATTGGGAGTGAGGAATATTGAACCCGGTGGTTCAATTTTTCGACTGAACCCCAACCACCATTATCAAGCACTCATTATCCTGTGGCAGCATGCCTTGTAGTCCCAATAATTTCTAGCCGTCTGATAGTAACACCAACGGTAAACATAAATTTCAAACTGGCCTGGATCTCTAATAGGACGATGTTGCTAACCGCATTCAATGATACTCCACCGAAATCGTGCTAGCCGCTAAACGTCTCCTTTACTTTCCGACTCTCTGTTATCTGAATTTATCAAAACCTACCATGAATTAGAGTCTCTCTCAAAAGATACTGGCCGTCTTCAAGTTCGCTGGCATTGCCAAACCAGTCCAGTCCCGCATCTCCGATCGCGAAAGGCGCAGGTCGCAAGCGTCCACTGTCATATGAACATGGATCTGTCTGTAATTTATCGCTATCTCCGTGCAATGGAATTCAATGTATGTATAAGAAACACGATCGGTTCGTGCAAGCGCTCCTGAGTCCTGACGCCAACTTGCCACCGAGCTTGGTTTCCAGCACCCTTTTATCCAACCCTTGTCCACCCTCTTGAACTTCATATAGTACCATAAGTTTGCTTTATTTAAATTCGTGCTGCACATATGTTGATCGAGGCGCCGTGACAAGTTGCAAGTTATGTGGCGCACGATATAATTATAAACGATAATCATGATCATGTGACAGCACCCTGCTGAGTTCTTCACCACGACGCGCCGAACCACCATGCCGGAATACGACTTCATCTCGGGCTACACATCACACGACGATTGGTGCGGGTACTCGAATGCCCGCCCAACGCTGCGCCCGGGCTCGAACCCGCCCGAGTGGCTCGTCGAAGAAGGAAAAGCGACCGCAGAAAGAGAGCGCTTGAACGCCGCAATGGACGCCGCCGACGCCCAGTTACCTGCAGATCGAGCAGACGAGTCCGAGTCTGAATTCTTCCTGCGCATGGTGCAGCGCGACGCAGCGGTCCGCGCAGAGATGCGTGCGAGCGGAAAGACGCTCCCACTCAAGCAGGCGTACAAGGATTGGTACGCGTTACGTATGAGGCAGCGGATCCAGGAGCAAGAGGAGATGTCTAAGATGGATTCTCCGGAGGAGATCACCGAGGAGGGCAGGCTGGTCGCGCTGCGAGAGACTATTGAGAATCAGCTCAGGGCGTCTGGGGAATATGAATAAGCCCGACGGGGGAAACTCGAGATGATGCATGATGGTTCAGAGTGGCAATCAATGGTAATGTTTACATTTCTCACAGCATCTGTCTCCTCTCTGACCTCATATATAAAAGGGTTGTATGATACCCTCTCGAAAAGTTGGGATACGTTGTATTGGTTCTCATTTGAGTGCAATGATATTAATATTGGGAGTGAGGAGGAATATTGAACCCGGTGGTTCAATTACTCGACTGAACCCCAACCACCATTATCAAGCACTCCATATCATGCCTTGCAGTGCCAATAATTTCTAGCGGTCTGGCAGTAACATCAATAGTAAACGTGAATTTCAAACTGGCCTAGATCTCCAATAGGGCGATGTTGCCAGCCGCATTTCAATGCTACTCCACCGAAACCGTGCCAGCCGCCAAACATCTCTTTTGCTTTCCGACTATTTGCTATCTGGATCTATCCAAACCTACCATGAATTATCTCTATCAAAAGATGCTGGCCGTCTTCAAGTTCGCTTCCATGGCCAAACCAGTCCCACAGTCCCGCATCTCCGATCGCGAAAGGCGCAGGTCGCGAGCATCCACCGTGACAGTCGCTCAGGACCGTGGCTTCGAGGAAACGGGCGTCAGCCTCAATGTGTCGAGCTTGGGTGCAACCGAAGACAGAGGTGCTTCGACGAGTGGCGCTTCGGGGGACACCGATCGTTCCAAGAATCCAGTGACCTCAAGCGTGGCCGAATATCAAACGACCGGAAATGCCAAAGTTTCATGCACCAGTACCTCGTTCCCCCCTGATATCGACGCTCGCCCCGCCAAACCGAAATCCAATCGACCCATCCTCGTCCTGGCCATCGCCGACGCCCCCAAGCCCGAGCTCCGTAATCATTATCCCAATCCCAATCCCACTGCCGCCGGATCAGACTCAGACTCAGACTCAGACTCAGACTCTGGATTGAACCAGCCGCAGATACCCGGGCTGCCCGTCGTCCTCACCCTAAGCCCCGCCACCCCCGTCGATGAGGCCACCGACAACCCGTACCTGCCGGAGAACTACCCGTATGGCTACGCGCGCGACGAGGACGGGGACTTTGAGTACAGGCCCTACGTTGACGTGACCCACCTCTTTGGGACCTGGAATATGGACGAGGCGATGCTGGGGGATTCGGACGTCCATGTTGGTTTTGGCGAGAGCGACGCTGGGGTGGATGGGGGCGTTAGACCTAGCGGTGGTTATGAGAGCGAGAGCGATGGGTAAACGGAAAGCAATACTCGTGAGGCTGAAGCGCTGCCGGTTGGCGAGGTAACCAGCAAGACCAGCGAGTGATGTTTTAGTTCTAGAATATTTGCGTAGCTCATAATTCGAGGTTGTTGAAAGATCGTAGAATGGACATTGTTTGCTTGATGGTGGTAAGCTCACACGACGAAAGCTTAATATATAGTTGAGCTTGAGGCTGGATGCAAATGAGTCATGACCATAAGGGTGCGAGGCGAAACGACTTACAATAGGTGCGATAGTATGGCAGTGACGAGATCCTCGTCGTCGTCCAGATGGCGCTGCGGAAGCGCCAAATGACGCGATCTGCACACTAAGCTAGCACGCTAAATTGTGACCTCGACGCAAGGGCCTAGAATTTACCGACATAGAAGAAACCTCCAATGTTTGTGTCTTGCAGGCCCGATTTGACAAACATCCTTTCCTGCGACAGGAAGGGAGCCAATGTCAAATTGCCTGCAATTCTCGTTCGATTAGTGCCAAATGATGGCCACGTCTACCCACTTCATCCAGGGCGATATTCGGGTCTCTTTGGGTCAGAATAATGGTGTGGAGAAGCTCGATTTTGAATGGTCCGCGAACGGGGACGGAGACCAATATAGCGCAAAAAGACCAGCCTGTAACGCATCATCCCACAAGCGAGCGGCTTTGATTGGACAGCATCATGAGGAAGCGCAGCTATCGCCGCCCGCAGCCCGAGTATTTTAAACCCTTGGAATCCACCTAAATTCAGTACCAACGGGGCCGAGGTGAAAGTTATCTTTGAGATCATATCAGCTAAAAAAAATACAAGTCACTTTTTCGTAGATGTGCTTACAATTGTACGATGTCAACTGATATCCACTGCTCCGCCGTCGTCGACCTTTGGCTTGTTCCTCCGAGCTTCAATGCCATCATCGCCCGAGCTTTTCGTACGGGGGCGGGGTTCAATGGTGCTTTATATGTTATACGGGGATCCGGAGGCTTCGAGTGGAGGGACTGCTCGGAGTCGTAAAGCACTCGATATCGCTAGCTGTTCAGTACGGAAATGAGTAGGTGTCGTACACCGGAGCAAATTTAAAGGTATAGCCAGGAAACTCGTAAATCGTAAAATTAAATCAGAGCAGAGCAGGAGGAAGATGCGGGCAGTGAACGTTAGCGTTTCTCACTGGGGTTCCTTCCTCACGTGCTGAGGCTTTGACGGCCGGGACCGGACAATAATAGTATATTAATAGCACTTACATATTTAGGGTTTTGAAAAATTCCCACAGTGCCGATTGCCTAGCTGACTGTGGGTCCGACGCAGTGAGCGCTAATACTTCATTCTCCGGCCTCTTGCTCTTCAATTGCTCTGACCGTCATCGTTCCGATTCGACATGTCTACGCCTAGTCAACCAGAAGTCAACCGAAAGGGAACAGACGAGCCAGAAACCGCCACTGACTCGTCCATCGTGCGCTCTGAGATATGGTTTCATGATGGCAACATCGTTCTGCAGGCAGGCCGAACCCAGTTCAAGATCTACCAGGGCCTTTTATCAGCCAACTCGACCGTGTTCGCGGACATGTTCTCGATCCCACAGCCGCCGCTATCTGGAGGAGACCTGGTCGAGGGGTGTGCTGTTATCCATCTGTCGGACTCCGCGGTCGATGTCACTTATGTGTTGGAAGCTCTTTGCAAGCGCAGGTACGCAGTCACCGCTACCCAGAACTATGCAGTATGCCATTAAATGAACTCTTTTCGCTATAGCCACGTTACTATCGATGAGCCTGTGTCAATCTCCGTCGTCGCTGCGTTTGTTCGTTTGGGACAAAAGTACCAAATTGATGCTGTACTCAGCGAAGCCCTCAAGAGACTATACAACGAATTTCCTGTTGAACTCAAGAATCTAGACGACAAACGTTACGATTGGGATAAGATCTCCTACAGCAAAGGTATCAACATAGACGTGGCGAATCTGGCTCGCGAGCAGAACTTGCTCTCCGTGCTGCCATATGCACTTCATTTATGCTGTTACGTCAGGTCGGATGTTACGATGCAGGGGGTTCAGCGAAAAGATAATACTATCGCCAAGCTTGCACCTATTAACGAAAGGGCGGTTCTTGCTGCAAGCCATTCTATACTCCTATTGCAGTCCTCGACAACATTTTCCTGGCTCACCGCCGATGGGTCGGATGAATGTGACACACATCAAGATTGCAACAATGGACGAAATCAAATATTGAGGAATTCATTCTTCCCTTTGCCTCTATATACCTGTCTAGCAACGTGGGCGCGGGAATGGGAGGACAATATGTGTGGTGCCTGCGCTCTAAAGGCCCAAGATCGTCATGCCGTAGGCCGCCAGAAATATTGGGATGAACTTCCATCCACCTTTGGCTTGCCTGACTGGGAGGAACTGAAGAAGGAGAGAGTTTTATCCAATATGTGCGTCTTAGACCATTCTCGTTACTTTGCTGTGCTCACAAGGATCTGGTGTCTAAGTAGATGATCACAATCTGGCTTTCTGCTTATTTTCAGACTTCGCCTATCGGTGAGTGCACCCCATTTGGCGAGGGCATCCAACAGACCAACACGGTGCATCAAGTTTAACCCTATACATGCGATCGTCCTGTCTCGAGTAATCATAATAGCACCAGCTATAAATGACTAGCACGACCATGAAGCAGTCCGATTCAATCGAAGTCAATGTTCCATCTCTTCTCTACACAGTCTAGAACTGCGCCTGAAGGTTTCGATAACGCGCCCACCGCACCAACATTTATTCAGCAGATCGCTCGCGATACACTCACACAACCTATCACAACGCAAGCTGCAACATCTCTACTTTTGACCTCCCACGATCGACTGCTCTCCTCTTGGATCTCCTCCCACTCTCGCCTGTCTCAGAACAGCGAGCCTGGCTTCCCTTCGCAGCGATCGGATTCTTCCTCCTCAACCAGCACCATCCAAGCCCTTTCCCAAAGCACATCATCCAGTTCTCTTCCATCCCATACAACCCAAACACCAACCATCAGACATGCACCAGATATAGCCGCCATTTGAAGAGGCGCGGAAGTCGAGAACGAGAACGCGCAATTCCTTCCCGTCGATGATCGACCCCGCACCAAGCGGAGCAAGGCCGTAGGTACACACCATGAGTTTCCAGTCTCTGCGAAATCGGCCCATCCTCGTCCTGGCCATCGCCAACGCCCCCAAGCCCGATCTCCGCAGTCTTCCTCCCAATACCAATACCAATACCAATACCACTGCTTCTGGATCAGACGCAGACTCAGACTCCGGATTGGACCAGCTGCAGATCCCTGGGCTGCCCGTCGCCCCACCCTCAGCCCCGCCACCCCCGTCGACGAGGCCACCGACAACCCGTACCTGCCGGAGAACTACCCGTATGGCTACGCGCGCGACGAAAACGGAGACTTTGAGTACAGGCCTTATGTCGACGTGACCCACCCCTGGAATATGAACGAGACGATGCTGGGGGATTCGGACGACCAGCTTGGTTTGGGCGAGAGCGGCGCTGGGATGGATGTTAACGTTGGGCCTAGCAGTGGTTCTGAGAGGGAGAGCGATGGGTAACTGGAAAGCAGTACTCGCGAGGCTGAAGCGCTGCCGGTTACAACTTGGGGCACACGAGAAAGCTTACTATATGGTTCTGGCTGAAAGGTCATGCATGTGAGGGCAGCAAGCAAGCGTTCTATCAGCGATCTCCCACAATACTTAGCACTGTTGGGGTTCCGGGTACCAGTTCGGTGAAATCTCTCGCACTTCAAGCTTCCTGTAAAGGTCCGTATAATGTAGTAGTATATCTTGCACATTTGTGATGTCATACAGTAAAAGTTATATACTGAGGGTTACAGCGCTACCTTGCCCAGGCGCAAAACTAGCAAAATAAGTTCAGTTTTCAGTGAACTAGTATAGGCAACGCACTGATAGTCGTGAAGGGCGCGAGGTAAAGTGGGGATGGTAGTGACGAGATCCTTTCCATCGTCCAGATGATGTCGCAG
>KV417922.1:10273-23992 GCA_001630335.1 Athelia psychrophila
AGCTCCTGCTCCAATGGACCTTCGTCTAGCTGGAGTGGGGGACTGGCAAGCCTTCGTCGGCTTGGGTGGGTATGACATGTGGCATGGCTGATTATGCAATTGCAAGATGGCTTCCGAAAGATCGGCATAAGACATCTGATCAGAGATCAGCCAGCTTTTGGTCGGCTTGGTTGTATGCTTGCAACCAAATGTTGCGCACCTGCACTGGGTTCGCGTCAATCTGTTCGAACTGGCCCGTCTTTAGAGGGGAGCTTGATGTTTAGGACGAGCTGGACTTGATGAGTGTATGAGCTTTGAGGCAAAGCGCAGACGCGATGAGATTTACTGATGTCCAGCCAGCTGTATGTATCAGCTTGCAAGCAAGCGGTTCCCACCTGCACCATCATTCATCGTTCTTAGAGAGCAGTTTGGCGCCTGGGGATGAGCTGGGCGCGATCCACGGCTGAGCTTTGACGCACAGTGTAGATTCAATGAAAGCTAAGCGATGTCCAGCGAACGGTAAGAATGCGACGAAGAATGAAGTACCAAGGGACCGATGGCCGTCTTAGACACATCCGAGCAGGTCCAGTTGTAAGGCGGTAAACCGTGAAAGCGCGAATGGGCGATTCTCCAGTGCCGACGTGCGTCCTCTGCGAGGGCTAGCGAGGGCTGGCTATCTTGAATGCTGAACAGGAACTTGGAGGCCGGATAGTCCCCAACAATGTGCTTTGAATCATCGAGTAACCAAACACCAGCGTTGCGTGGTGTGCGGACTTGCGCGTCGTTAGAAGGAGATTTGACGCCTAGAAACGAGCTGGGTGCCATGAATGGATGAGCTTCAAAGCATAGCGCAGATTCGATAAATACTGACCAATGTACATGCAGCGGATGGTAAGAGCTTGAACCACGACACGAGGTCGCTCGACGTCTAGGTAGCTTTCCAGGTCTTCAGCGCGTATTCCTCGTTTCAGGATTGCACAGACAAGAGTTGAGAGCCAGGCCGAGGGATATGCCGCAGAGTCGATGCACTCTTGCAATAGCGTCAGCAGGTCCGGGTTTCTGATGTTGAAACGTTATCATAAGATACACCGATTGGTGTTCAGTTGAGAGATTGATCATGAACCTGTCGTGAACGCAGTACGACCTTGCAATTAGCCCCGATGCTCTTCACTCTCGCCCATTTGAAGCACCCAGCACCCAGCGCCCACCCACGCACTCGCACCCCCTTCGACATCGACGCAGGACAAGCAACCTTGAATCCGCTCAAATCTGCTATCTGCTAATTAAATAATGAATTTACCCGTAATTATCGGCTGTCCCGGTTAGACTTGCCGCCGAAGTTATGGCGGCGGCGGTCACCGATGGCGAAAGATTATCTCCACTTGCAAGATTACAAACCCTCGCCCTGACTCGCCCCATCATACCGGGACATCCCCGCGTCTATAAAGACCCGCCTTTCATATCGCCTTCGTCATCCCCCCTCACCTAGTTTCCCCATCCCCGCAAACCAGCCAAGATGTCTGCAAACGAAGAAGTCAAGCTGGAGTACAATCCCAAAAACAAGATGCCTTTCCGCAGGCTGGGTCCCAGTGGCCTACGTGTCCCCGTGTTCTCGCTCGGAGGATGGTTGACGATTGGTGGGACTGTCATCGGTGATCCCGTCAAGGTACGCCAATTCTCAACGAATTGGGAAGCAAAACCTCAAAATGTGTTATAAACTCGCAGGACATCATCAAAACCGCGTTCGACAACGGAATCAACATGTTCGACGTCGCCGAGTCCTACGCGGAGGGCAAATCCGAATCCGAGCTGTACGTCTCCCCGCCTCTGCCGCGATCGATGGTGCTCATTTTCCCTGCGCGCGTTTAGCGGCCGGGTCATCAAAGAGCTCGGGCTGCGCCGCACCGACCTCGTGATCACCACCAAGCTCTTCTGGGGCACGCGCAAGGGCCCGAACGACGCGGGCCTCTCGCGCAAGCACATCGTCGAGGGCACCAAGGAGTCGCTCCAGCGCCTGCAGATGGACTACGTCGACGTCATCTTCGCGCACCGCTCCGACAAGGACGTGCCGATGGAGGAGGTCGTGCGCGCGTTCAACTTCGTCATCGACCAGGGCTGGGCGTTCTACTGGGGCACGTCGGAGTGGTCCGCACGCGAGATCGAGGAGGCGCACCACGTCGCGACGCGCCTCGGGCTCATCGGCCCCATCGCGGAGCAGTGCCAGCACAATATGCTCAACCGCGAGCGGCCCGAGAAGGAGTATGCGTGCGTGTCCCATCTGCCTTGCTCCGTTCCTGCTGCCGTCGGCTGATTGAGGTGCCAGCCCGATATACAAGAAGTACCAGACGTCCACGACCGTGTTCTCCGCGCTCTCGTCGGGCCTGCTCACCGGCAAGTACAACGACGGCATCCCCGAGGGCACGCGCTACGCGAACCACGCGAGCTTCTTCAAGAGCACGATCAAGTCGCTCAGCGAGCAGGACGGTAAGGACAAGATCCGCAAGGTGCAGGAGCTCACCAAGTACGCCGCCTCGCCGGAAATCGGCTGCACGATGACGCACCTCGCGCTCGCGTGGGTCGCGATCAACCCGAACACCTCCACGGTGATCCTCGGCGCGTCGAACCCCGAGCAGGTCCTCGACAACCTCAAGGCGCTCGACGTCATCCCGAAGCTCACGCCCGAGGTGCTCGCGAAGATCGACAAGATCCTGGGCAACAAGCCCGAGGCGCTGGTGCGTAGATCCGCTGCGTATTGCTTTTGCTTTCGGTGTCGCGGTCTGGGCGATGGCTGACGCGGTTTTGGTTTTGTGCAGCAAACATATGGCCGGCCGGCGCTAGACAAGTATGGGCGGAGCGCCCTCTGAGGAGGCAGCGGAGGTGTAAGAAAAGGCGTGTGCGCACTGGGCATGATGAACATATGGAAATGGATCTGTCTGTAATTTATCGCTATCTCTGTGCAATGGACTTCAATGGATGTATAAAGGATCGCGATCCGGTCGTGCAGGCGCTGCTGGATCCTGGCGCCAACTTGCCACCGAGCTCCCTTTGGGTTCTTGAAACATTCATCTCCTCGCTATTTTTGATTCCAAATGGACGTTGTCTATTCTGATTCAGTCGCTATCCACACGTGCATTGCTCATTGAACTTCATAATATAGTATCATAAGCTGCTTTACATGTAAATTGGCTGCATAGTATCATGTGACCGCACCTTTCCAAGTCCTTCACCACGACGCGCCGGACCACCATGCCGAAACACAACTTCGTCTCAGGCTACGTATCACACGATGCGTGGTACGCGAGGTACGCGGGTGCCCGTCAAACGCAGCAGCGCATAGGCTCGAACCCACCAGAGTGGCTCGTCGACCAGGGGAAAGCGATCGCAGAAAGGGAGCGCTTGGACGCCGCCAAGGCCGCCGCAGAGGCCCAGCTCCACGTAGATCGAGCTGGCGAGTCCGAGTCCGAATTCTACCTGCGCATGGTGCAGCGCGACGCAGCGGTCCGCGCCGAGATGCGGGCGGGCGGAATGAAGCTCCCGCCCAAGGAGACGCACAAGGATTGGTACGCGCGCGTGAGGCGGTGGATTCAGGAGAAGGAGGGGATGTCTACGATGGAGTATCCGGAGTGGATCAGCGAGGAGGGCAGGCTGGTCGCGCTGCGGGAGAATATTGAGGATCAGCTCAGGGCGTCTGGGGAATACGAATGAGCCCGACGGGGGAAACTCGAGATGATGGTTCAGTGGCAATCAATGGTAATGTTTACATTTCTCACAGCATGTGTCTCCTCTCTGACCTCATATATAAAAGGGTTGTGTGATACCCTTTCGAAAAGTTGTGATACGTTGTATTGGTTCTCATTTGAGTGCAATGATATTAATATTGGGAGTGAGGAATATTGAACCCGGTGGTTCAATTTTTCGACTGAACCCCAACCACCATTATCAAGCACTCATTATCCTGTGGCAGCATGCCTTGTAGTCCCAATAATTTCTAGCCGTCTGATAGTAACACCAACGGTAAACATAAATTTCAAACTGGCCTGGATCTCTAATAGGACGATGTTGCTAACCGCATTCAATGATACTCCACCGAAATCGTGCTAGCCGCTAAACGTCTCCTTTACTTTCCGACTCTCTGTTATCTGAATTTATCAAAACCTACCATGAATTAGAGTCTCTCTCAAAAGATACTGGCCGTCTTCAAGTTCGCTGGCATTGCCAAACCAGTCCAGTCCCGCATCTCCGATCGCGAAAGGCGCAGGTCGCAAGCGTCCACTGTCATATGAACATGGATCTGTCTGTAATTTATCGCTATCTCCGTGCAATGGAATTCAATGTATGTATAAGAAACACGATCGGTTCGTGCAAGCGCTCCTGAGTCCTGACGCCAACTTGCCACCGAGCTTGGTTTCCAGCACCCTTTTATCCAACCCTTGTCCACCCTCTTGAACTTCATATAGTACCATAAGTTTGCTTTATTTAAATTCGTGCTGCACATATGTTGATCGAGGCGCCGTGACAAGTTGCAAGTTATGTGGCGCACGATATAATTATAAACGATAATCATGATCATGTGACAGCACCCTGCTGAGTTCTTCACCACGACGCGCCGAACCACCATGCCGGAATACGACTTCATCTCGGGCTACACATCACACGACGATTGGTGCGGGTACTCGAATGCCCGCCCAACGCTGCGCCCGGGCTCGAACCCGCCCGAGTGGCTCGTCGAAGAAGGAAAAGCGACCGCAGAAAGAGAGCGCTTGAACGCCGCAATGGACGCCGCCGACGCCCAGTTACCTGCAGATCGAGCAGACGAGTCCGAGTCTGAATTCTTCCTGCGCATGGTGCAGCGCGACGCAGCGGTCCGCGCAGAGATGCGTGCGAGCGGAAAGACGCTCCCACTCAAGCAGGCGTACAAGGATTGGTACGCGTTACGTATGAGGCAGCGGATCCAGGAGCAAGAGGAGATGTCTAAGATGGATTCTCCGGAGGAGATCACCGAGGAGGGCAGGCTGGTCGCGCTGCGAGAGACTATTGAGAATCAGCTCAGGGCGTCTGGGGAATATGAATAAGCCCGACGGGGGAAACTCGAGATGATGCATGATGGTTCAGAGTGGCAATCAATGGTAATGTTTACATTTCTCACAGCATCTGTCTCCTCTCTGACCTCATATATAAAAGGGTTGTATGATACCCTCTCGAAAAGTTGGGATACGTTGTATTGGTTCTCATTTGAGTGCAATGATATTAATATTGGGAGTGAGGAGGAATATTGAACCCGGTGGTTCAATTACTCGACTGAACCCCAACCACCATTATCAAGCACTCCATATCATGCCTTGCAGTGCCAATAATTTCTAGCGGTCTGGCAGTAACATCAATAGTAAACGTGAATTTCAAACTGGCCTAGATCTCCAATAGGGCGATGTTGCCAGCCGCATTTCAATGCTACTCCACCGAAACCGTGCCAGCCGCCAAACATCTCTTTTGCTTTCCGACTATTTGCTATCTGGATCTATCCAAACCTACCATGAATTATCTCTATCAAAAGATGCTGGCCGTCTTCAAGTTCGCTTCCATGGCCAAACCAGTCCCACAGTCCCGCATCTCCGATCGCGAAAGGCGCAGGTCGCGAGCATCCACCGTGACAGTCGCTCAGGACCGTGGCTTCGAGGAAACGGGCGTCAGCCTCAATGTGTCGAGCTTGGGTGCAACCGAAGACAGAGGTGCTTCGACGAGTGGCGCTTCGGGGGACACCGATCGTTCCAAGAATCCAGTGACCTCAAGCGTGGCCGAATATCAAACGACCGGAAATGCCAAAGTTTCATGCACCAGTACCTCGTTCCCCCCTGATATCGACGCTCGCCCCGCCAAACCGAAATCCAATCGACCCATCCTCGTCCTGGCCATCGCCGACGCCCCCAAGCCCGAGCTCCGTAATCATTATCCCAATCCCAATCCCACTGCCGCCGGATCAGACTCAGACTCAGACTCAGACTCAGACTCTGGATTGAACCAGCCGCAGATACCCGGGCTGCCCGTCGTCCTCACCCTAAGCCCCGCCACCCCCGTCGATGAGGCCACCGACAACCCGTACCTGCCGGAGAACTACCCGTATGGCTACGCGCGCGACGAGGACGGGGACTTTGAGTACAGGCCCTACGTTGACGTGACCCACCTCTTTGGGACCTGGAATATGGACGAGGCGATGCTGGGGGATTCGGACGTCCATGTTGGTTTTGGCGAGAGCGACGCTGGGGTGGATGGGGGCGTTAGACCTAGCGGTGGTTATGAGAGCGAGAGCGATGGGTAAACGGAAAGCAATACTCGTGAGGCTGAAGCGCTGCCGGTTGGCGAGGTAACCAGCAAGACCAGCGAGTGATGTTTTAGTTCTAGAATATTTGCGTAGCTCATAATTCGAGGTTGTTGAAAGATCGTAGAATGGACATTGTTTGCTTGATGGTGGTAAGCTCACACGACGAAAGCTTAATATATAGTTGAGCTTGAGGCTGGATGCAAATGAGTCATGACCATAAGGGTGCGAGGCGAAACGACTTACAATAGGTGCGATAGTATGGCAGTGACGAGATCCTCGTCGTCGTCCAGATGGCGCTGCGGAAGCGCCAAATGACGCGATCTGCACACTAAGCTAGCACGCTAAATTGTGACCTCGACGCAAGGGCCTAGAATTTACCGACATAGAAGAAACCTCCAATGTTTGTGTCTTGCAGGCCCGATTTGACAAACATCCTTTCCTGCGACAGGAAGGGAGCCAATGTCAAATTGCCTGCAATTCTCGTTCGATTAGTGCCAAATGATGGCCACGTCTACCCACTTCATCCAGGGCGATATTCGGGTCTCTTTGGGTCAGAATAATGGTGTGGAGAAGCTCGATTTTGAATGGTCCGCGAACGGGGACGGAGACCAATATAGCGCAAAAAGACCAGCCTGTAACGCATCATCCCACAAGCGAGCGGCTTTGATTGGACAGCATCATGAGGAAGCGCAGCTATCGCCGCCCGCAGCCCGAGTATTTTAAACCCTTGGAATCCACCTAAATTCAGTACCAACGGGGCCGAGGTGAAAGTTATCTTTGAGATCATATCAGCTAAAAAAAATACAAGTCACTTTTTCGTAGATGTGCTTACAATTGTACGATGTCAACTGATATCCACTGCTCCGCCGTCGTCGACCTTTGGCTTGTTCCTCCGAGCTTCAATGCCATCATCGCCCGAGCTTTTCGTACGGGGGCGGGGTTCAATGGTGCTTTATATGTTATACGGGGATCCGGAGGCTTCGAGTGGAGGGACTGCTCGGAGTCGTAAAGCACTCGATATCGCTAGCTGTTCAGTACGGAAATGAGTAGGTGTCGTACACCGGAGCAAATTTAAAGGTATAGCCAGGAAACTCGTAAATCGTAAAATTAAATCAGAGCAGAGCAGGAGGAAGATGCGGGCAGTGAACGTTAGCGTTTCTCACTGGGGTTCCTTCCTCACGTGCTGAGGCTTTGACGGCCGGGACCGGACAATAATAGTATATTAATAGCACTTACATATTTAGGGTTTTGAAAAATTCCCACAGTGCCGATTGCCTAGCTGACTGTGGGTCCGACGCAGTGAGCGCTAATACTTCATTCTCCGGCCTCTTGCTCTTCAATTGCTCTGACCGTCATCGTTCCGATTCGACATGTCTACGCCTAGTCAACCAGAAGTCAACCGAAAGGGAACAGACGAGCCAGAAACCGCCACTGACTCGTCCATCGTGCGCTCTGAGATATGGTTTCATGATGGCAACATCGTTCTGCAGGCAGGCCGAACCCAGTTCAAGATCTACCAGGGCCTTTTATCAGCCAACTCGACCGTGTTCGCGGACATGTTCTCGATCCCACAGCCGCCGCTATCTGGAGGAGACCTGGTCGAGGGGTGTGCTGTTATCCATCTGTCGGACTCCGCGGTCGATGTCACTTATGTGTTGGAAGCTCTTTGCAAGCGCAGGTACGCAGTCACCGCTACCCAGAACTATGCAGTATGCCATTAAATGAACTCTTTTCGCTATAGCCACGTTACTATCGATGAGCCTGTGTCAATCTCCGTCGTCGCTGCGTTTGTTCGTTTGGGACAAAAGTACCAAATTGATGCTGTACTCAGCGAAGCCCTCAAGAGACTATACAACGAATTTCCTGTTGAACTCAAGAATCTAGACGACAAACGTTACGATTGGGATAAGATCTCCTACAGCAAAGGTATCAACATAGACGTGGCGAATCTGGCTCGCGAGCAGAACTTGCTCTCTGTGCTGCCATATGCACTTCATTTATGCTGTTACGTCAGGTCGGATGTTACGATGCAGGGGGTTCAGCGAAAAGATAATACTATCGCCAAGCTTGCACCTATTAACGAAAGGGCGGTTCTTGCTGCAAGCCATTCTATACTCCTATTGCAGTCCTCGACAACATTCTCCTGGCTCACCGCCGATGGGTCGGATGAATGTGACACACATCAAGATTGCAACAATGGACGAAATCAAATATTGAGGAATTCATTCTTCCCTTTGCCTCTATATACCTGTCTAGTAACGTGGGCGCGGGAATGGGAGGACAATATGTGTGGTGCCTGCGCTCTAAAGGCCCAAGATCGTCATGCCGTAGGCCGCCAGAAATATTGGGATGAACTTCCATCCACCTTTGGCTTGCCTGACTGGGAGGAACTGAAGAAGGAGAGTGTTTTACCCAATATGTGCGTCTTAGACCATTCTCGTTACTTTGCTGTGCTCACAAGGATCTGGTGTATAATTAGGTGATCACAATCTGGCTTTCTGCTTATTTTCAGACTTCGGCTATCGGTGAGTGCACCCCATTTGGCGAGGGCATCCAACAGACCAACACGGTGCATCAAGTTTAACCCTATACATGCGATCGTCCTGTCTGGAGTATAAATGACCAGCAACTTGAACCCGACCATGAAGCAGTCCGATTCAATCGAAGTCAATGTTCCATCTCTTCTCTACACAGTCTAGAACTGCGCCTGAAGGTTTCGATAACGCGCCCACCGCACCAACATTTATTCAGCAGATCGCTCGCGATACACTCACACAACCTATCACAACACAAGCTGCAACCTCTCTACTTTTGACCTCCTACGATCGACTACTCTCCTCTTGGATCTCCTCCCACTCTCGCCTGTCTCAGAACAGCGAGCCTGGCTTCCCTTCGCAGCGATCGGATTCTTCGTCCTCAACCAGCACCATCCAAGCCCTTTCCCAAAGCACATCATCCAGTTCTCTTCCATCCCATACAACCCAAATACCAACCATCAGACATGCACCAGATGTAGCCGCCATTTGAAGATGCGCGGAAGTCGAGAACGAGAACGCGCAATTCCTTCCCGTCGAGGATCGACCCCGCACCAAGCGGAGCAAGGCCGTAGGTACACACCATGAGTTTCCAGTCTCTGCGAAATCGGCCCATCCTCGTCCTGGCCATCGCCAACGCCCCCAAGCCCGATCTCCGCAGTCTTCCTCCCAATACCAATACCAATACCAATACCACTGCTTCTGGATCAGACGCAGACTCAGACTCCGGATTGGACCAGCTGCAGATCCCTGGGCTGCCCGTCGCCCCACCCTCAGCCCCGCCACCCCCGTCGACGAGGCCACCGACAACCCGTACCTGCCGGAGAACTACCCGTATGGCTACGCGCGCGACGAAAACGGAGACTTTGAGTACAGGCCTTATGTCGACGTGACCCACCCCTGGAATATGAACGAGACGATGCTGGGGGATTCGGACGACCAGCTTGGTTTGGGCGAGAGCGGCGCTGGGATGGATGTTAACGTTGGGCCTAGCAGTGGTTCTGAGAGGGAGAGCGATGGGTAACTGGAAAGCAGTACTCGCGAGGCTGAAGCGCTGCCGGTTACAACTTGGGGCACACGAGAAAGCTTACTATATGGTTCTGGCTGAAAGGTCATGCATGTGAGGGCAGCAAGCAAGCGTTCTATCAGCGATCTCCCACAATACTTAGCACTGTTGGGGTTCCGGGTACCAGTTCGGTGAAATCTCTCGCACTTCAAGCTTCCTGTAAAGGTCCGTATAATGTAGTAGTATATCTTGCACATTTGCGATGTCATACTTGTGTCATACAGTAAACATTATATACTGAGGATTACAGCGCTACCTTGCCCAGGCGCAAAACTAGCAAAATAAGTTCAGTTTTCAGTGAACTAGTATAGGCAACGCACTGATAGTCGTGAAGGGTGCGAGGTAAAGTGGGGATGGTAGTGACGAGATCCTTTCCATCGTCCAGATGATGTCGCAGAAGAGCCAAATGTAACGAATTAGGTCTGATATATGGACCCCGATCTAGAATTGAATCTCCAATGTTTTGCACCTTGCAGGCCCAATTTGACACAGATCCTTTCCTGCAACAGGAACGGTGCCGATGTCAAATTGCCTGCAATTGACGGCAGGTGCTCACAATGCTAACCTGAAAGCAAATTCTGCCTCTCCAGCGGAAAATAAGTATGTGTTGCGTGCTGGAGAAAATGTAAAGCCGGCAACTCGCAGAGGGTGAAAATAAGTGAAACTAAGGTCAGAGCAGAGCAGGAAGAAGACCCGCACAGTGACTAGGCAGTGAACACTGAATGCTGGTGGATCAGACGCAGCCTGTGGGCGCTAATAACCCTTGCGCATCTCCTTCGGGAAGATATCGGCCAAAACAAAAACAAAAAAGGAAATCACTTGTTCGTTGCATGATGCGGCCGCGGCGTCGACTGTTAGCAGTGTACATACTTACCAGCAGAACATGCCATCCTCAGAAAACGCAACAAACAAGCACGAATTAGTACAGCCAAATTCGCATATGCCATACGGTACGCCATGGGAATAAACATGATAACATGATACAGCAGCAGCCTCAGATTTACTCCTCCTCTTCCTCATCGCCACCCTCCTCCTTCTTGGCAGCGGCCGCGGCGCGCTTGCGCTTTACACGACCGGGGCGTCCGCCGCCATATGGCGACGTGAGCGCAAAGTCGATGTGCTTTTGGGAGTCGAGACGGACGACGAATGAGGGGACGTTCACGATCTGCTTGCCCACCCTAAAAATATCATGCCAGCCCGTCAGTGACTCCTACCAAAGCGAGAAACGGAGCGGAAGCGGGACGCACCGAATGTGCCTCTGCCTGATCAACACCCGCGCATGATGGATGCTCTTCGCCAGCCCGCTCTTGAACACCTGCGTCTGCAGCCTCCGCTCCAAAAAGTCCTCGATCTTGAGCGCGAGCACGTAATCGAGCCGCATGCGCGCCTCGTCGAGCACACCGATGCGCACGAGCCGGCGGATGAGCGCGTTGCCCTCGAAGAGCCGCTTCGGGTCCTTGTCGTCGAGCTTGAGCAGCTCACGCGCGGCACGCCGGATTTTGGAGAGGATCAAGGCGATACGCCAGATCTCGCGCTTGTTGCGGAGGCCGTACTCGCCCGCGAGCTGGGACACACACACACACAGATATCGGTCAGTAGGCTCGATTGGGGGGAACACGGGGAAAGGGCACCTTGAGCTCGGCATCGAGACGGGCGGATTCGAAAGGCCGACGGGGGACCTTGTAACTAGAAAGTCATGGGCGCAGGGCGATCGTTAAATCAGCACGCTTGCGATCCCTTCCACACGGAGGTGGTGCTTGAAGCTATCATATCGGACTCACGTCTTGCTGTGTTTCCTCGGGGCCCTGTGCACGCGTCGTCAACAAGGTGTTCAGTGACTGCTGGGTGGATTATTACCTGGGCATTTTATCTTGAGGATGTCGACGACGAACTAGCTTGAAGGCGTGCACTTGGATTTCAGAGTCCTGGTCGGGAGCTGTATGCCGTGGGAAACTGTACAGTTGATCGAAAGTGTGCGCCACACGAATGAATTGGGCGGAGCATCTCGACCCCCCTCCCCGCCGTCAACGACTGTGAGCTCGCCTGTGTCCTTGTCGCCGTCTGTCTAGGAAGTTAACGATCGCGCAGTCCTCAAGATGCCTCACTCATTCGGTTACCGCGCGCGTACGCGCCACATGTTCAAGCGTGGCTTCAAGGGTACGATCACCCCCTGCAGGCAACCGGAGACCAACTGACGATCGCATCGCACAGATCACGGCCCCGTCAAGCTGTCGACCTTCCTTATCAAATACTGCGTAGGCGACATTGTTGATATCAAGGCCAATGCCGCACAACAAAAGGGTATGCCCCATAAATACTACCACGGGTGCGTCTTGCGTCTCTCCCCTTCAACTCAAACAGCCCTATGTGCGTGTATGACTTGGGCTAACGGAAGGAACGTGATGCAGCCGTACCGGAATCATCTACAACGTCACCCCCGCCGCCGTCGGCGTCATCGTGTACAAGGTCGTCGGCAACCGCTACATCGAGAAGCGCGTCAACCTCCGCGTCGAGCACATCCGCCACTCTGCGTGTCGCCAGGAGTTCCTCGACAGGGTGCAGACCAACCACGCGAAGCACTTGGAGGCCAAGGAGAAGGGCGGTGAGTAGCCACCCGATTGTGAAGCGCGATGACGATCCTGATTGGGGGCTGTTACAGAGCGAGGCCACTCTCTCAAGCGTGTACACGCACTCCCCCGGGACGCGCGCACCGTCTCCGTCGTATCGAACGCGCCCCAGACGCTCGCGCCCGTCAGATACGACACCACGATCTAGATCAGAAGAGAATCCAGGCGCGGGTGTTGTTTTGTATTTGGCGGCTTTGGCGCTGCTTTCATTTCGCGGGTGCATGTTGCGTGTTGTATGTTGTTCACGCCCATCGATTATTGTCTCATATGCATACATGCAATCAAAAACGCTCAAAAATGAATGGGAATGGGAATATGGAGGGATGTGTGTTCCTATCATTGATATTCTCTTCCTGCGAGCGCTGCCATGACCCCTGGAAGCCTGCCTGCAACCCATGGGGTTTTCGACTGTGCGCTTGCGAGCTATGCATGTGGGGCCGATGTTTGTGTCAGCGTCTATGTAGCGCGTTCTTGCCTCTATGATTCTAAATACAACCCCAACACATGCTTGCATAAATTCTGGATATCTCTGCCATCTGTCTCAGCTTGCAGGCGAGCCCACCTGCGCTAAGGCAACCTTTTTACTTAGCCGTCGTGTAATTGGTGTCCTAGCAGAACGGGTAGGTACACTCGGATCGAAATCGGATCGACTTGTCGTCATTCTTCTCCGGCACTGCGGCTAGCTCTTGGTGCACTGGGAAACCAACTTCACGGTTTGGTGGAACGACGGACAAACTGGCAGTGAAAGAGATAGTTATAGGCGACAGCAAAACGAAAGAAACGACAGTTATGGGAGATTGCTACGCGTTCAGGCGTGTTTAGGTGCGTTGTAATCACGAATCGATGAGTTGCTAAGTCTCGTGTAGAGACCCCTAATAGGCCACAAGTCTGAGGTTCATGGACGAGTCGTAAGTTATATCGGTCGATACCGGTGGGGAACGTTTCCCACGTGCAGCCGTGTCCTCTTAACGGGTGAGCGCGAAAGTGACAAGTGAACGTTGATCTGGATAAGCCCACACAGCTGCTGCCGATGGCCATGGTATCATGAAAGAAGCAGCAGTGTAATAATCACAAGCGACCTGATGAATGCAGCTTACACGTGATTCCGAGTAGGTACCTAGCGCGGGTCGAGTAGAGATGCGCAGCNCGATGAGAGCTTGTTGCCACTTACTAAATGTTTCTTTGTCTAGCTGCGTT